>SEYY01013002.1:0-18914 GCA_009176605.1 Armadillidium nasatum
ATGAATTTTTATCGCAAATTTAACTATTTTAGGCAATATTAACAGACAACAATCGGAATTTATTTAGGAAAATTCATAAAATTAACCATAGTAAACAAAGAAATACCCTGAACACGAGCATAAAAAAGTCGAAATGATAAAATTATTAATTTAGTGGAAAAAATTTACTATATATTTTACCTTTAAAGTATTTTTTATTATTAAGTTCTTAGTAATTTAATAAGATAAAAATAAAGCACTTTAATCTAAAACAATAAGGTAATTAACAGCAATATTTATTTCATTAGCATGTCTACAAACATATAAAAACAGCTTCAAAAACATATTAATTGAAGCAAAATAGGTAAATTAATTTTTAGAAGCACCATCTCCTTAAAATTATTAGCAGTTTTTTCTTCAAACATCGGATATAATATGCTAAATACGCATATATTATCATAATTTGGCTGCAGTGAACAAGAACAATTAGCGAAAATATACTCAAATAAAGAACTTTTTAGGTTATTTTTGGCTTCTGTTATTGGTATTTTTATATATACCTATGAAATGAGAACGTTTTATACTTAACCTAAAGATTTTAATGTTAATTACATCAAAAAACACAAGAGGGGACAAATATATATTTATACCTATGAAATGAGAACGTTTTATACTTAACCTAAAGATTTTAATGTTAATTACATCAAAAAACACAAGAATAGGCAAACTTCTGACTGAAACAGCATACCAATAATGCGAAAATTCGTACATATTAAAGACATTTAGATTTAATATTGCAAAATAATAATCTTTTTTAGAGTTTTTTTCCCTAGGACCCAACTAATTTACCGTAATAACCCATTATTTTACATCATTTTCAAATTAAAATAACTCATTTTAACCTTTTTTAGCTTCTAACTTCATTTTTCTTTAAAATTAGAATGTACCACAGACATCAAGTTTTGCTTTGCAATGGCTGAGAATAATATTATTTCACAAATATCAAGTAAAATTGAAGATGTTTTACTAAAATAAAGTAATCAAACCGTACGTAATCATAAAAAATCCGATATTTTCTTACATAAACACCAAAAAAAATAGGCCTAATTTACATACCTTAAGCTAAGAAATCATTACCAAGCATTCAAATATGATACAGATATTTCATATTTCACAAATATCAAGTAAATTTGAAGGTATTTTACTAAAATAAAGTAATCAAACCGTACGTAATCATAAAAAATCAGATATTTTCTTAAATAAACACCAAAAAAAATAGTCCTAATTTACATACTTTAAGCTAAGAAATCATTACCAAGCATTCAAATATGATACAAATATTTCATATTAAGCAAGAAAACAGGAATTTTCCTGTTTTTAATAACGACATATGAGTTTTTATCGCAAATTTAACTATTTTAGTCAATTTAAACAGAAAGTAATCGCAATTTATATAAGAAAATTTATCAAATTAACCAAAGTAAGCAAAGAGATACCTAAATACAAGGATAAGAAAAATCGAAATGATAAAATTATTAATTTATTGGAAGAAAATTTACTATATATTTTACTCTTAAAGTATTTTTTTTTATTAAGTTCTTAGTTATATAGTAAGATAAAAATAAAGCACTTTATTAATCTAAAATAATAATGTAATTAACAGCAATATTAATTACATTAGCATGTCTACAAACATATAAAAATAGTTTCAAATGCATATTAATTGAAGCAAAATAGGTAAATTAATTTTTAGAAGTACCATCTTTTTAAAATTATTAGCAATTTTTTCTTCAAATATCGGATATAATATGCTAAATACGCATATATTATCATAAATTATCTACAGTGAACAAGAACAATTAGCAAAAATATACTCAAATAACGAACTTTTTAGTCTATTTTTGGCTTCTTTTATGGCTATTTTATAAACAAAAAGGGGACAACCATATATTTATACTTATGAAATGAGTACATTTTATACCTAACAAAAATATTTTAATGTTAATTACATCAAATAACACAAGTATAAGCAAACTTCTCTCTGAAGCAGAATACCAATAATGCGAAAATTCGTACATATTAAAGACATATAGACTTAAATATGGCAAAATAAAAATCTTTTTTTTTGAGGTTTTAACCCTAGGACCCAACTTATTTACCTTAATAACCCATTATTTTCCATCATTTTCAAATTAGAATAACTCATTTTAACCTATTTCAGCTTCTAACTTCATTTTTCTTTAAAATTATAATGTACTACAGAAATCAAGTCTTTCTTTGCAATGGGTGAGAATAATATTATTTCACAAATATCAAGTAAAATTGAAGATGTTTTACTAAAATAAAATAACCAAACTGTAGGTAATCATAAAAAATCCGATATTTTCTTACATAAACACCAAAAAAAATAGGCCTAATTTACATACCTTAGCTAAGAAATCATTACCAAGCATTCAAATATGATACAAATATTTCATATTAAGCAAGAAAACAAGAATTTTCCTATTTTTTTCAAAGCCATATGAATTTTTATCGCAAATTTAACTATTTTAGGCAATATTAACAGACAACAATCGGAATTTATTTAGGAAAATTCATCAAATTAACCATAGTAAACAAAGAAATACCCTGAACACGAGCATAAAAAAGTCGAAATGATAAAATTATTAATTTAGTGGAAAAAATTTACTATATATTTTACCTTTAAAGTATTTTTTATTATTAAGTTCTTAGTAATTTAATAAGATAAAAATAAAGCACTTTAATCTAAAACAATAAGGTAATTAACAGCAATATTTATTTCATTAGCATGTCTACAAACATATAAAAACAGCTTCAAAAACATATTAATTGAAGCAAAATAGGTAAATTAATTTTTAGAAGCACCATCTCCTTAAAATTATTAGCAGTTTTTTCTTCAAACATCGGATATAATGTGCTAAATACGCATATATTATCATAATTTGTCTGCAGTGAACAAGAACAATTAGCGAAAATATACTCAAATAAAGAACTTTTTAGGTTATTTTTGGCTTCTGTTATTGGTATTTTTATATATATTTATACCTATGAAATGAGAACGTTTTATACTTAACCTAAAGATTTTAATGTTAATTACATCAAAAAACACAAGAGGGGACAAATATATATTTATACCTATGAAATGAGAACGTTTTATACTTAACCTAAAGATTTTAATGTTAATTACATCAAAAAACACAAGAATAGGCAAACTTCTGACTGAAACAGCATACCAATAATGCGAAAATTCGTACATATTAAAGACATTTAGATTTAATATTGCAAAATAATAATCTTTTTTAGAGTTTTTTTCCCTAGGACCCAACTAATTTACCGTAATAACCCATTATTTTACATCATTTTCAAATTAAAATAACTCATTTTAACCTTTTTTAGCTTCTAACTTCATTTTTCTTTAAAATTAGAATGTACCACAGACATCAAGTTTTGCTTTGCAATGGCTGAGAATAATATTATTTCACAAATATCAAGTAAAATTGAAGATGTTTTACTAAAATAAAGTAATCAAACCGTACGTAATCATAAAAAATCCGATATTTTCTTACATAAACACCAAAAAAAATAGGCCTAATTTACATACCTTAAGCTAAGAAATCATTACCAAGCATTCAAATATGATACAGATATTTCATATTTCACAAATATCAAGTAAATTTGAAGGTATTTTACTAAAATAAAGTAATCAAACCGTACGTAATCATAAAAAATCAGATATTTTCTTAAATAAACACCAAAAAAATAGTCCTAATTTACATACTTTAAGCTAAGAAATCATTACCAAGCATTCAAATATGATGCAAATATTTCATATTAAGCAAGAAAACAGGAATTTTCCTGTTTTTAATAACGACATATGAGTTTTTATCGCAAATTTAACTATTTTAGTCAATTTAAACAGAAAGTAATCGCAATTTATATAAGAAAATTTATCAAATTAACCAAAGTAAGCAAAGAGATACCTAAATACAAGGATAAGAAAATCGAAATGATAAAATTATTAATTTATTGGAAGAAAATTTACTATATATTTTACTCTTAAAGTATTTTTTTTTATTAAGTTCTTAGTTATATAGTAAGATAAAAATAAAACACTTTAACCTAAAATAATAATGTAATTAACAGCAATATTAATTACATTAGCATGTCTACAAACATATAAAAATAGTTTCAAGCATATTAATTGAAGCAAAATAGTAAATTAATTTTAGTATCTTAAAAAGAATTTTTCCAAAACATAATAGCAAATCAATATTATTTAAAAAGTTAGCAAAAATTAAATAACCTTTTTACTATTTTCTTCTTTTATGCTATTTTATAAACAAAAACAACCAAAGTTTACCCTATAATAAGTTGCGGCAAGTCTGGGATTTTCATTGATAAAACCCTTTCTTGATATTTGAAATTTTGTGGCGATTAATCTCCGCCTAGCGGCTGTGTGAGAACTAAATCGGGGAGTTTTTTGCATGATATTTAAAATACCCCCAAGTTTACCATATACACTTTGCCATGTAAACTTTGATATCCCTAACATTATATTTATGTGAATTTTATTAATACTTTTCATTAATATTTAATTTTTTTTTGTGCATTTGATACCTTTATTTAATTAGATTAAAAAAAATTGTCACTTTTAGGTAAAATGTGTTCTTATCGTGAGTTACAAGGTGTAGACTGTAGTTGAACAAAATGTGTCGAAAATAATGGCTTACCATGAAATTCATTTAGATTTTTTAAATTAGAAATTATATAGAGGTATTGTTCTCATAGATACCTTTTAAAAAATGTCATGATTTTGCTGGTTTCTATGTTAAAAAGGTGATAATCTACAGGCTACCCCTCATGTTCTAGGCCCGTGTATGTTGTGCCACCTTTGGGTATAGTACAGTTGACATCGCTTTTGTTTTGACAAAATATTTAAAAAAAATTTTTTGTGCATTTGATACCTTTATTAAATTGGATTAAAAAAATTGTCACTTTTAGGTAAAATGTGTTCTTATCGTGAGTTACAAGGTGTAGACTGTAGTTGAACAAAATGTGTCGAAAATAATGGCTTACCATGAAATTCATTTAGATTTTTTAAATTAGAAATTATATAGAGGTATTGTTCTCATAGATACCTTTTAAAAAATGTCATGATTTTGCTGGTTTCTATGTTAAAAAGGTGATAATCTACAGGCTACCCCTCATGTTCTAGGCCCGTGTATGTTGTGCCACCTTTGGGTATAGTACAGTTGACATCGCTTTTGTTTTGACAAAATATTTAAAAAAAATTTTTTGTGCATTTGATACCTTTATTAAATTGGATTAAAAAAAATTGTCACTTTTAGGTAAAATGTGTTCTTATCGTGAGTTACAAGGTGTAGACTGTAGTTAAACAAAATGTGTCGAAAATAATGGCTTACCATGAAATTCATTTAGATTTTTTAAATTAGAAATTATATAGAGGTATTGTTCTCATAGATACCTTTTAAAAAATGTCATGATTTTGCTGGTTTCTATGTTAAAAAGGTGATAATCTACAGGCTACCCCTCATGTTCTAGGCCCGTGTATGTTGTGCCACCTTTGGGTATAGTACAGTTGACATTGCTTTTGTTTTGACAATATTTTAAAAAAATTTTTTTGTGCATTTGATACCTTTATTTAAATTAAATTAAAAAAATTGTCACTTTTAGGCAAAAAGTGTTCTTATCATGAGTTACGAGGTGTATGCTGTAGTTAAACAAAATGTGTCGAAAATAATGGCTTACCAATGAAAAAATGTAGATTTTTCAAATTAAAAATTATGCAGAGGTACTGTTCAAATAAATACCTTTTAAAAAATGTCATTTTTTACTTGATTCTATGTCAAAAAGCTGATAATCTACAGGCTACCACTCATGTTCTAGGCCCGTGTATGTTGTTGCCACCTTTGTTTTTGTTAATTTTATTAATATTTTTCATTAATATTTAAATTTTTTTTGTGCATTTGATACCTTTATTTAAATTAAATTAAAAAAATTGTCACTTTTAGGCAAAAAGTGTTCTTATCATGAGTTACGAGGTGTATGCTGTAGTTAAACAAAATGTGTCGAAAATAATGGCTTCCAATGAAAAAAATGTAGATTTTTCAAATTAAAAATTATGCAGAGGTACTGTTCAAATAAATACCTTTTAAAAAATGTCATTTTTTTACTTGATTCTATGTCAAAAAGCTGATAATCTACAGGCTACCACTCATGTTCTAGGCCCGTGTATGTTTTGCCACCTTTGTTTTTGTTAATTTTATTAATATTTTTCATTAATATTTAAATTTTTTTTGTGCATTTGATACCTTTATTTAATTAAATTAAAAAAATTGTCACTTTTAGGCAAAAAGTGTTCTTATCATGAGTTACGAGGTGTATGCTATAGGTAAACAAAATGTGTCGAAAATAATGGCTTCCAATGAAAAAAATGTAGATTTTTCAAATTAAAAATTATGCAGAGGTACTGTTCAAATAAATACCTTTTAAAAAATGTCATTTTTTTACTTGATTCTATGTCAAAAAGCTGATAATCTACAGGCTACCACTCATGTTCTAGGCCCGTGTATGTTATGCCACCTTTGGGTATAGTACAGTTAATATCGCTTTTGTTTTGACAAAATATTTAATTTTTTTTGTGCATTTGATACCTTTATTTAATTAAATTAAAAAAATTGTTACTTTTAGGCAAAAAGTGTTCTTATCATGAGTTACGAGGTGTATGCTATAGGTTAAACAAAATGTGTCGAAAATAATGGCTTCCAATGAAAAAAATGTAGATTTTTCAAATTAAAAATTATATAGAGGTACTGTTCATATAGATACGTTTTTAAAAAATGTCATGGTTTTGCGTGCTTCTATGTCAAAAAGGTAATAATCTACAGGCTACCACCTCATGTTCTAGGCCCGTGTATGTTGTGCCACCTTTGGGTATAGTACAGTTGACGTCGCTTTTGTTTTGACAATATATATATATATATATATATATATATATATATATATATATATATATATATATATATATATATATATATATATATATATATATATATATATATATATATATGATAATTTTTAAATGTACAGAAGCTTTTTTTTTTTTTTTTTTTTAACTGAACTACAAAGATGAAATGATTCAAATTAAATGTTTTAAAGTAAATTAAAGTGTAGGAAATGATTTTATATATATATAAAAAAAAAAAAATATCGAAAATAATTAATTTTAAACTGGGAATGTTTTACATATGTATTATTGTCCTTTTGACTGTCTTTTAACCATGTTTCTAAATCTGATTGAGTAAATTTTAAAAGATTTTATAGCTATATTGTAGCCAAAAATGCATATACTATTTGTAATTTTTTTATTTACAAAAAATCAAGGTCAGGTTAGGTCGAACTAGTTAGATCCAACAAACTAGTTTGACTTAGCCGAACCTATACTTGAAGGGTAAATGTGTGCCAGGTTAGTTTGAACTAGTTAGATACAACCTACTAGTTTGACTTAGCCGAACCTAGACTTGGAGGGTAAATGTCTGCCTAACAGCTAGCAAATAGGCCTAACCTCACAGATGCTATATATATATATATATATATATATATATATATATATATATATATATATATATATATATATATATATATATATATATATATATATATATATATATATATATATATATATATATATATATAAATTTACTATATTCTACATTTTTATTTTTTAATGTAAATTTATTTACTAGTTAATTTATTTCATAAATAAGCATTTTATTTTTAACTCCAAGACAGCTATAAATTCTTTTAAAATTTTCTCATAATCAGATTTAGAAACATGGTAAAGAAGACAGTCAAAGGACAGTACATTTTGGAATAGGACTATACATTTTTGAAGCAGGCGATAATAAATATGTCAAACATTCATAAATGTAAATTCATATATTTTTTAATTTTTTATTTTTGAGCATTTATTTTTTTTTTTTTTTTACAAAATCATTTTTCACCCTTCAATTTACACAAAAATTTATAATTCAGGGCATTTTGTCTTTGTAGTTGAACTAAAAAAAAAAAAAAAATCTGAATACTAAAAAATTATATATATATATATATATATATATATATATATATATATATATATATATATATATATATATATATATATATATATATATATATATATATATATATATATATATATATATATATATATATATATATATATATATATATATATATATATATATATATATATATATATATATATATATATATATATATATATATATATATATATATATATATATATATATATATATATATATATATATATATATATATATATATATATATATAGTATATATATATATATATACTGATATATATATATATATATATATATATATATATATATATATATATATATATATATATATATATATATATATATATATCTGAAGGCAAGGGCAAATCCTATTCAATGAGGGAGATGTTAGGCCGGGCAACAAAGTAGAGAAATAAAAAAAATTTTAAAAATTTATAAATCCCATATAATGCAAATTTCTTAGGTGAGCATAGATATTGGGCTTTAAAGATATTGAGATTAAATTTAGGCAGGAAACATCAGAAGATGGGAGAGAGTTCCACAGAATGGTGGAGGTTGCTGGAAAGGAGGCATTTACAGCGGATATATATATGGAGTATGCCTATGTATATATAACAATTATGTGCAGACATATGTACTCCCTGTATATATATATATATGATATAGGTAGGTAATATGATACAGTTATATGAGATATATTATACAGTAGTATATATAGGATAAATAGACATAGGCAGTATATATATATATATATAATATATAATATATATATATATATAATATATAAATATATATATATAAGTCTTTTAGACGTTGACTCAACTCTATCCAAGGAGAAAGAAATGACTTACCTCATCAGGGTCGAACCACCGCATGTTGCGACTGAGATCGACAAAAGACTCGGTGCTTTACCGCTGAGCTATCCACGAACCAAAAAGTTCGCTTCAAGAAACAGTTTCAAGCAATCGATCTTCCCTATGTTTAGCTCTATTTACTTTGTTACAAACTGCTTGGTTTATAAGCATTTATTTGAATAAATCTAAGGAGTTCTGGGAGGAACAGGGTGAAAACCTAGTGATTGTACCTTGACGGGAAGATCGATTGCTTGAAACTGTTTCTTGAAGCGAACTTTTTTGTTCGTGGACAGCTCCAGCGGTAAGCACCGATCTTTTCTCGATCTAGTCGCAACATTGCGGTGGGTTTCGACCCCTGATGAGGTAAGTATTTCTCTATCCCTCCAATATGTTTAGCTCTATTTACTTTTAATATAATATAATATATATATATATATATATATATATATATATATATATATATATATATATATATATATATATATATATATATATATATATATATATATATATATATATATATATATATATATAATATATATACATATATATATATATATATTATATATATATATATATATATATATATATATATATATATATATATATATATATATATATATATTATATATATATATATATATATATATATAAAAATTGAAATGTTAATATTGACTACATATTTTAATTTGCCAAATACTACCACTATGATATTTTGCATTCCACATTGGCCAAAATATTTTTATTTTTTTTTTAAAAAATGGTATATTTTGCTATTACTATGGTATTCAGTCCACTACATATGCATGGCACACATGACACAAACAATTGTTAGAGGAGGAGCTCCTCTATATATATGTTCATGTGACATACATTTGTATATAGAACACAAGAAAAAAAAACATGAACTATAAAATTACTTAGAACATTTTTCATACAGGGAGATCCTTCCATCTACCTGACACATGAATGACAATGAAATACAAATTAATATATTGAATATTTAAGGTTTATATTTTATTTAACTTGTAATATGCGATATAAATGCAACAATATCCAATTATATTTTATCCTTTTGATAAGAATCATATATATATATATATATATATATATATATATATATATATATATATATATATATATATATATATATATATATATATATATATATATATATATATATATATATATATATATATATATATAGTATATATATATATATATATATATATATATATATATATATATATATATATATATATATATATATATATATATATATATATATATATATATATATATATATATATATATATATATATATATATATATATATATATATATATATATATATATATATATATATATATATATATATATATATATATATATATATATATATATATATATATATATATATATATATATATATATATATATATATATATATATATATATATATATATATATATATATATATATATATATATATATATATATATATATATATATATATATATATATATATAGGGATTGAGCGATACCAAAATTTTTACAGATACCAAGACCTTCAACTTTCCAGATGCCTACAAATTCACTGATACCGATAACAATATTTAACTATTGTGAAATATATATATATATATATATATATATATATATATATATATATATATATATATATATATATATATATATATATATATATATATATATATATATATATATATATATATCCGATCCCAGTAAGGCTGTAGGGGCCTGACATCTGGTTTAGCACTCATATCCATCTAGATCTGTCGCAAATAATTCCATCTTCCACCAACTGTTCCATCGTAGTCAGCTGATGTCGACTCAGTGAATCATCAACTGACTTCATCCATCTCTCTTTTGTCTCCCTCTCAGTCTTCTTCCTCTTGGCGTCCACTCTCACCTCCAACTAGCAGCTCTCCCGTCCGGAATACTCCACACGTGTTCCAACTATCTCAGTCTTGCTGTATCTATCTTTTGAATTATTGATCCTTTCCCTACTTTCTATAATTCTTTATTTTTTTTATCTTCTCCTTCCTCGTCCTTCCCACCATCAACCGCAGCACCATCATATTTGCTGCTTGAATTCTGCTTTCTTCTCTTGTTGTCGTACTTCAAGTCTCTGTCCCATATAACAAAACTAGGGTCAGAGTACTTTAAAAATTACTTTCTTTACTCCTTACATCCATTTTTTTTGTCGACTAAGATTGGAAACAGCGCTCTCACCACTCTTCCGTATTTCTCCATCCGTTGGTGATTTCCAGCATATTACCTCCTTCCCTTGTGAATACTTTCCACCCCCCAAATATTCTCATCTCTCTATCACCCTCACCTCCTGGCTATGCACCTTCAGCACAAGCTCCTCTCCTTCCTCCTTCCTTCTAATTATTAACAGATCTGTCTTTCCCACATTCACGCTCAATCCCGCCTCTTTAAGCTTTTCAGCAAAACTTCTTATCATCTCTCTTAACTTCTCTATATCTTGACCCCATATATATATATATATATATATATATATATATATATATATATATATATATATATATATATATATATATATATATATATATATATATATATATATATATATATATATATATATATATATATATATATATATATATATATATATATATATATATTACAGAGATGGGCATCGTTACATGAAATTGGGTAGCGTTACCGTTACTCGTTACTTGAGAGAAAAGGTGTAGCGTTACCGTTACATCGTTACATTTTAAAATCCTTTGAAGCGTTACCGTTACTCGTTACATGTAACGTTACCGTTACATGTAACGCGTTACTTTTGGTCAGTTTCGGGCTTAATTATTAGTTTACAGTTTTCGTACATGATCATATGTATACATATTTACTGCTGACGATTAAATCATTGGAATAACTAACAGTTTTTAAACTTTTATTCAAAAAGTGCAATTTATATTACTATCATTGACCAAATAATATAAATATAGTTTTTAAAATTGTTATATATAATTAAAGTTTCATTATATAAGTTTAGTGCAATAAATGACATACATTTATGGAATTTAGTGAATGCAATATTATCCATATTTGAAATTTTTTTATAATTTATTTTTTTTAATAAACGTAGAAGATTATCTGAATTGTGCTTCACTTTGAACCCTAGTTAGCCGATCTTCTTTCAACATTGTTTAATTTTATTGGACGGTATGCAAAGTATTAAGAGTAGATATTATTAATATTAATAATGATAATGGAAGAGGCCGCTTTAGCAACCATTGAAATGTGTGGTTTCCAAGACAGTTTGTTGTTTATGTTTAGACCAAGAATGTTAATGTTATTTATAGGTGAGACGGGAGAGCCATCGAAGAGGATAGGAAAGTTAGGAGGTGTTTTTGAGAGGGAGATGTGAAGAAGTTGAGTTTTTTAAAGAGTTGAATTTTACAAGGTTGCTATGACCCCACCGGGAAATCCCATCCAGATCGGCAAGAATGGAATCGGAAAGGTGAAGACTAGAAGCAAGTCTAGAAGCAAAGAGAGAGAGCAGATTTGAAATGAGTAGAAGAATGCAGAGTTGAATCATCAGCATAAGAGTGAACAGAGTTAGAAGTGCAGTGGAGAAGATCGTTAATGAAAAGTAAGAATAAGGTTGGAGATAAAACAGAACCCTGAGGAACACCACAGTTGACAGAAAAGGAAGAAGAGGTCGCTCCATCTACAACTGCCGAAATGGAACGATCTGAGAGAAAACTAGACAATAGTAAGCAAAGAGAAGGAGGAAACCCAAAGGAGGGGAGCTTGGAGAGCAGTGACGCATGCCACACCCGGTCAAAAGCCTTGGATATGTCAAGCGCCACCACACAAGACTCCTCAAAGTCCCTAAGGGCAGAAGACCATAGATCAGTAAGATAGGAAAGTATGTCACCAGTTGACCTCGAGCGTCGAAAGCCATACTGGTGATCAGAAAGAAGAGAATGAGACTCCAAATGATCCAGGAAATGAGAGTTGAGAAGAGTTTCAAAATTTTTAGATAGAACATATATATATATATATATATATATATATATATATATATATATATATATATATATATATATATATATATATATATATATATATATATATATATATATATATATATATATATATATATATATATATATATATATATATATATATATATATATATATATAAATCTTGAAAAATTAAAATTCGTTTCCATAAAAATAAACAAAAATGTCAACACAGTGGAGTTTCGTGTGTAGGATGTAACGAGTAACGAGTAACGGAAAAACCCGTTATAATTTGTAAAAATGGGGTAGCGTTACCGTTACAGCGTTACATTTTAAAACCCTTTGAAGCGTTACCGTTACTCGTTACATTTGTAACGCCCGTTACGTAACGCCGTTACATGTAACGCGTTACTGCCCACCTCTGTATATATATATATATATATATATATATATATATATATATATATATATATATATATATATATATATATATATATATATATATATATATATATATATATATATATATATATATATATATATATATATATATATATATATATATATATATATATATATATATATATATATATATATATATATATATATATATATATATATATATATATATATATATATATATATATATATATATATATATATATATATATATATATATATATATATATATATATATATATTATTCTTAGCGTAAAGTTTATAAAATTCATAATTTCCTAATTCGTTTTGGAAGTGTGTAAATTTGTTCGCAGTCATTTCAAAGTCACACAAAGTTTAATTTTTGCCCAGAATTGCTTTGAGAAAGAGATACGTGGAATGGAAACTTAAAAAAAGGCAACTTGTACGTCATATTGAATATAACTCGTGATCGCGGAGTGATATTTGAACTAGCGTATCAAACTGTGTGAAATCGTTTTTTTTTCTCTCTATGGATTTTTCATCGAATAAAGATGTGCTAATTTTGCTCTGTGAAAGTGAAGTGACTATTTTCGATCATATCTATTAATTCTTGAAAATCTAAAATTTTGTATTGAATACTTCGTTAATTTGACTTTTTCGTTAAACATTTTAAACTTCAGAATCTAAATTCGACCTTTTGATAAAACTTAAAAGATAAGCGTTAATTTTGTAATTTGGGAGTGGTGAAATTTTATCTTTGTATATCATCCGGACGAATATCGGGATATTGCGAACCAATTGCAATTCATTATTGATGGCTGTCTGTTTTACAACTAACTACCTAATTCAGAAGCTTTGAGGAGAAGAAGTACATTTCGACTCACATACTGAAGAAGCAAAAACTTTTTCAAAGAACGAAACCACAGGTTGGCCAAACATCTAATATAAGATTTGTTTCTAATTTATGTATTTCTTTTTTCAAAGCTTTTGGGCAGATTTGCTTCTGAGAATTTGTTTAATTATCACATTGTACTTTTATGTGGAACGCAAATTTTATAGTAAAATTGCTATATTGCTATATTGGCTATTTCTCCTACGTCTTAAATCGTATAACATCTTACGCATTTCCAATATATAATTGAAAAAGTTTTTTATTTTGAAATTTGTTCCAAAATTTGTTGCTTTCGTTAAAAAATAACAATATTCAGTACGAATTTTTTTTGACTTTGAAATTCAAATACTTATATTTTTGTGATTAAAATTAAATGTAAAATCTGAAAGTGGTTCTCCAACGCTCGTCAGGTTGGGTTTTTTGTTTTTTGGGACACAATTTTTTTTTTTTATTTGTTTAGAAAACTGTTTTTATTTTCTCTGTTTAAAACAGTGAGTTGCTACTAACGTTGCGGAGAATTTAAATTTCCACACGAAATATATTTGTGTGTGTGTGAGCTGCGCAAGAAATCGGTAATCTCGTACATCGGTATCGGGCACACATATCGGTATCGGTTTTACACACTTAGATAAAAGCCTCACACACTTCGGTAAAGGCCACACAAACTTTGGTATTGGCTATACACATTTCGGTATTGGCTATACACATTTCGGTATTGGCTATTCACACCTTGGGTATTGGCCACACACATTGGGTATTGGCCACTCACCATTCGGTATCGGCAACTCACCCTTTGGTATTGGTAACTCACCCTTCTGCATTTGCTCACATATCGGTATCGGCCATACATTATTGTGTATCTGCCTCACAATATCGGTATCGGTCATACATTATTGTGTATCTGCCTCACAATATCGGTATCAGGTATACATTATTGTGTATCTGCCTCACAATATCGGTATCTGTTATACATTGTGGTGTATCTGCCGCACATTATCGGTATCGGCAATACATTTTCGAATACAGTGCTGCAAGACTACTTTACGCTTCAGATTTACATCACTCGAATCCAGCGAGTAGTGATAATCACTCCAAGCCCCCACGAACGGTGTATTGTTTTTCAAGTTGATTATCGTGTGTATAATTTTTATTATATTTATTTTTTTTTTACAAAACTTTTTTGTTTTTTGTTTGACCTCACTTGAAAAGGGACACCACTGTTTTATATCGTTGATAATTTTCGACGTTTGGAAAGTGATACCATTGCTTGTCATATTGTTGGATTGAATCGAACTTTGAATTGAAATCTTAATCGAAATTTGAATTTCAACATGGATTTGAGTGCTTTAACAGCTGCATCAGCCCTTCTGGAGGATCTGGAAGACACCATCTCCAGTGATTTTGGAACAGAGGACATTAGCATCGAACCGGAAGAAAAAGTCAAACTTCTGGATGCAGTAAAGGAAAGTGATGTCCCCTTTGAGAGTATCAAGAGGGGTTATAAGAAGAAAAGTGACATTGCTGTTGAAACCAATCGTGAGCCCCCATCCTGAGGGCATCGAACCAGCTATTGTGACATCATTGCTGGAGGAAGTTTCTCTCAGGTTGGAAGAAATTCGTCAACTGGATGGGGATATAGAGGCTAAGATTTGCATGTCAAAACTCATGAAGTATGATAAAACTGTTCTCAATGAAGAAACCGTTTCGTCCTCTAACTATCACATGCAAGTCCAGAAGATCATACAAAAAGTACGCCCTCTTCCACCTGTTGAATCCCGACATTCGTCATCATCCAGTCATTCCAATGAAGACACCGTATCTCAAGCAGAGCTCACTCAAATATTGAGAACAATTTCTCCCAAACAGGAATCAAAGATTTCTGCTCTTAAATGCAGTACTTTTAAAGGCGAAGGTGACCGATTTCAATTTCGCTCTTTCTTTCTGTTCTTTCGAAAACACCTTCGGCTGTCGAACAGATATTACATCAGCTGCAATATTTGAAAGCGTATTTGAGTGGCTTTGCATTGAGGGACATAGAACATCTTTCCAATGTGGATGAAAATTATTCGACCGCAATAAAGATTTTGAAAGATTTTTATTTAGACAAACCATTTATCATTGATTCTTTGTTTTACAAGATAGATTTAGCAGCTGTCTTGAGTGGTAGGAATCTTGATGACATTCGAGTTTTAATTTCAGAAATTCGAGCCCATCTTCATGAACTGAGAGAATTTGGTTTAGACTTTCTTGAGAATGACACACCTGGCAATAGACTTGTCAGTCACATTGTAGTTGACAAGCTACCATCATCTTTCCTCAGGGAATTAAAGATCGATACGAAAGAAGAGTATCCTTCAATCAACTTAATATTTGATCGTTACCATTACATCCTGAAATCTTTAGAGAAATTTCAAAAGAAAAACGTCTCGTCCTCTTTGCCTTCATCTTCAAAGAAGAACATGAAGGAAGACTGTTATTCCTCGTTTCGTAAAGAGAAGAAATCTTCTTCTTTTAACACTTCATCGAAAAGAAGTGAGCATAAAGAAGCAACGTCGAAATCATCCACTATCACACTTCGTCCTGCAGTTGCCAAAAGGATTAATCCTGTTGGTGATGCAACAGCAGTGGACTGTAAAATATGTGATGGCAAACATTACATGTCCTCATGTACTACTTATGCTACACCTTCGGCACGAAGAGAGAGATGTATAGAACTTGGGATGTGTGGCAACTGCTCCAGCTTGGAGCATGCCTCTATGAATCCACTGACTCGACATCTTCACAACATCTTTGCATCAACACTAGTACTTCTGAAGCAAACTGTCTTCTTCCAACCATCGCCATCAAGGTTAAGAAAGGCAACAAAGTTGCTTATAGCACGCATGCTGTTGGACTTTGGATCACAGCACAGTTATTTTGGCAGCAGAGTGCTCAGGAAGGCTAGGTGTAAAGTTTAACACCCTACCTTCATACCGTAATCGAATTAACTCATTAATGCCCACTGTGTCTATTTTGACACGTAAAACATGACCTCAAAAAATATTTAAAAAATAATATATTTTAATTGTTTTTTTGCGTTTGGTACGAATGTTTATTCTAAGGAATGATTCTTCTAGCGATTTATGGCAATGTTTTCCTCAAATTTCTTTGTTCTTCGTTTCTACATGCAATAATTTCAGTAGTAAAATTTTTGATGAGCGTGAGTGTTGACATGCATTGACTTGAAACTGTTTTTTTGGGTATTTGCCTGCTTGGATAAGTTACTTTTTTATTTTTTTTACTTATTAGTAATTGTACTGTATGATGAAAATGCGAAAACGAATATTTTACTAGTGAAATAAATTTTATAGGGTGTTATTTTAACGCGTGTCTTTTTAGACACAGTGGGAAGTAACGTTAACAAATATTTGAATAATTTTTTTGTTACTCAGAAACTTTCGATTTCATCTTTACTTGCTATTGTAGCTAAGATTTTAGACTAATATATATATATATATATATATATATATATATATATATATATATATATATATATATATATATATATATATATATATATATATATATATATATATATATATATATATATATATATATATATATATATATATATATATATATATATATATATATATATATATATATATATATATATATATATATATATATATATTATCCTAAAATAAAGCGACGGAAATCAGCTTAAAAATATGTTGAACGCCGAATTAAAACATTAAAAAAGATAAGACACTAAAAAGCAAGAATATTAAGTAAAAAACAAGTTAATTATAGATTAAAATTCGCGAGCTTTCGATCTCAAACATCCGGAGATCCTCCTCAAGCAAGATTAATGAACAAAAGTAAAAGAGAAAGCAAATTAAGTACGTACCTTCGTCTAATTTGCTTTCTCTTTTACTTTTGTTCATTAATCTTGCTTGAGGAGGATCTCCGGATGTTTGAGATCGAAAGCTCGCGAATTTTAATCTATAATTAACTTGTTTTTTACTTAATATTCTTGCTTTTTAGTGTCTTATCTTTTTTAATGTTTTAATTCGGCGTTCAACATATTTTTAAGCTGATTTCCGTCGCTTTATTTTAGGGATAAGATTGATATAAAAATTTTGTTAGTGGTAGTTTTAACTAAATATAATATATATATATATATATATATATATATATATATATATATATATATATATATATATATATATATATATATATATATATATATATATATATATATATATATATATATATATATATAGTGTGTGGATCGGATGTCATATTTTTCTCATTTGCGGATACGGATATAGAATTTTCGAAAGTAAGGATGTGGATGTGTAATTTTCGCAATTGCGGATACGGATGTTAATTTTCATGAAGATGTTTTACGGAAATGATCTTCAGATTCTTTAAAAAAATCTTTCAAGATAAATGACTGTAATGCAGCAAAGACCAAGCCTGCAATTCTAGAGAACATAGAGAAATCCAATGAAAAACCGATCGACCTTTTCAATATGTGTTTTGCGGAATAATTTATGAATCAAATATGCAGAGAATCTGTAAAATATTATCTCAAAAAGGAGACCAACAATTTGCA
>SEYY01013003.1:2500-5000 GCA_009176605.1 Armadillidium nasatum
TATGTGAACCAGGGAAAGGAACAACTCTAAGCACAGCTCTACATTGTTCAAACTCATCTGAAAGCCAATGGCCTGTCACACTCAGAAATGGAGCATTATTTGTTGAAGCTGTCCAAATGTCTGTGGTCAAAGAAAGACTGCTAATTTCATCGAGCGATGTCTGAATTTTTGCTTTTACTTTCATAAATATATCCGGGATTATTTTGTCTGTGAAATATTTTCTTGATGGAATTCTGTAATTAGGACAGAGTTTTGCAATAAGCCTTTGGAATCCAATGTCAGATGTTAAAGAATATGGTTGAATATCAACAGCTATCATTTCTCCTATCAAATAATGTATCTCTTGGGACTTGTGATCGTTAATATTCCAAATTTTACTCTTTTCTAAAACTGATTGTATAGTTGGTTGAACTTTTTTTGGAGGCTCATAGTTGCTGCAACTTGCTTCTGAAGTACTTGGCTGTGACCAATCATATTGCCTTTTCAGCTTATCCGTTTCAGCTTTTGCTTCATCTGAATGAATTTTCTTAATGTGGTTCAACATATTTGTCGTTGTATAACTTTTTGCAGATTTGCCACCTCTTGATATGGTGGCTTTACATAATTTACAAATACATTTACTGTTATCCTTAGGATGAACATCAAAATACTTCCAACAATAACTGGTTGACATACTGCTTTCGTTACAAAGTAATTAATTTTTAATTATTTATATCTCTATAATCGAGATTCTAGAATCTAGAGTTATCTTTAAAATTTAAAATTTTTTTTTTTAATATATCTGAAAAGTAAGCAATAAAAATGATTTACATTAATAATGAAAACATGCATAGTTATTAGTAATAAATAATAATGTTGATAACTGCTTTTTCTCAGTATTAATTTAAATTAATAATAAGTAATAATTTATTATTAATTAATTAATAATAACTCATTACTTATTAGGTGTCCTTGATGAAAGGCCGATTAATCGGTAATCGGTAATCAGTAATCGGCTACTTGGCTTATCGGTGCACCCCTAATATATATATATATATATATATATATATATATATATATATATATATATATATATATATATATATATATATATATATATATATATATATATATATATATATATATATATACGATAATTGTAGTAATAATAATAATAATAATAATAATAATAATAATAATAATAATAAATAAAAAATTTGTTGCACCTCAAATTTAAAATTTTTCTATTTTAAATATTTTTTTGGGTTTAATTTCTCAAACTCTAAAGATTATGATAAAAAAATTTTCCTTCACAAACTGTATGTAGTTGTGTGTTTATGACTAAAAGAAGATTTAGTGAATGTTATTGGTGCAATACGATATCATAAAATAAGGAAATACAATTGTTTTTTTTTTTTTTTTTTTTTTGATAATTCAAAAAAAATGTTTAATAATGCCTTACTCTAAGTATGAATATAGTGCAATACCTATTTTCAATTCGTTACATTTAAACATTATAGTTTTTGAGATTATAAAGTATGATTAATATTCAGTAATGGGCAATTTGTGTAAACCTGATAATGATCAATTCTTCTCTGCACTGCAAATATTGTCATTACGAATCGTTGGGACAAGTGGCAAAAATGTCACAGTAAAATTTTCAATAGAAAAAAAAAACAACAATTCGTTAGGACAATTTTTGCAGATGGAAAAAAACGTATTAGTGCTTCTTGAATTTGAGATAACTGTCAAAATTCAACGTTGTGTATAGAAAAAAATGTGGTTGGAAGGGAAGACTTTAAAAGTAGGAGTGATAAAAGTTGTATACAAGTAGTTAGTAGATAGTAGAAAGGTTATTTTTCCCACCACAACACATCTATAGTCGGCTCATGAAGCAGATTGTAAGAGTTTTGAATTCAGAAGAGGATTGCTTTTACTACATATGTTCTGACTTTCCAAATTTTAGCGATGAGAACTGAATAGTTTAAAATTGATAAATTCACAACACACACACACACAAAAAAAAAAAAAAAAAAAAAAAAGCTAAAACGTCATTACAGCGAACCAAAAATATCTCATTTGTAGGCTATCAGCAGTACAGATGTACAATGGATATCTACTGTACTTTTATCATCCCAAAAAGTCATGTAGATAATTTCCAATATATTTTTGTAACGATATCGAAGACCTGGGGGAGACGTCCACCAAGATTTGAAAGTACGAGTATCATGATAATGGAAGAATTATTTCAATAAAAAAATAACACTCATCTGGTGATCGATTTCTGCTGGAGACTGGATAGAGATTGTTTTGATTACTCACACTATGAAATGATAATTCATCCAAGATTCCCTCTGCATAGATTTCGTATCATAAAACTGCAACTTAACTTTAAGCTGAACTATCGCAGGAAGTTTTGGATAGATTTTTGTTTTGATTTCCGAAATATGCTTTTCAGAAGAAAAAAGGAAAGAAGAATAAGAGAGGTCCAATGACAATTTTCGAACAGATTTTCTTACTT
>SEYY01013003.1:12500-15000 GCA_009176605.1 Armadillidium nasatum
ATGTTGGAAACATCACTCATTTCATATACAATGACAGATAGAAAATCAGCTTCATGAATTTCTCTTACTATCTCCTCGTGACATATTTCTATCATAATTTGTAGAAGTTCATTCTGTATTGTTTACGAAATTCCCTTGAAAACAGTGGCCTTCTCTAGATGAACCCTTAATGAATTATCTAGTTCTGCACTAGAGTTTACTAGCCCTCTGAAGACACCTGGAATAGTTGAGGATTCAGTTTCGTTATGTCCTCTCAATGCCAACTCAAATGCTTCACAATATTTTATGCAGTTTACGATAATATTCAAGATATACCAATTGTTCTTAACATTCTCATTATGCTTATCTATAGATTTTCTATACTCGCTGTCTAGCTGCTTAGCAATGTTTAAGTTTCCAAACAATGAAAAGCTTAAAGCATTTTTCATGAGTACCTTCGTGTTTTCATGAAATATTGCCTTAGATGCCAGATTAGAAGGATTATTATATGATGCCCACTGAAAAGCAAGAACCCTCTACCCATACCAAACTTATTAAAGAGAACATCGAAGCTGGAACAACCATAATTTCAAACTCAAAGAAAATGAATAAAGAACTTGAAAAATATGATTATGAACATTTGACTGTTAACCATTCATTAACTTTTAAAGATAAAGACACCGAAGCTCAATCAAACACAATTGAGGGCACCTGGTCACAAGTACGTTAAAAACTATTTACAGCTACATTTTAAGTTAGGATAGCTTAGGTTAGGACTTTGTTAAGTTAGGTTATGTCTGGTTAGGTTATGTTAGGTTACGTTAGGTTAGGTTATGTTTGGTTAGGTTACATTACTATATATAATATATATAATTATTTTTACATCTATTATAATTACTTAGGTTAAATTGAAAATGCCATCGGTAAAGGTGTAGATTGTTTCTGACTTTCGATTGTCAGAAAATATCGATAATTGAAAATATCGAAAAGGCCTAACCTAAACAAGAACGTTGGCGAGAATTAGAGGCTATTACAGCAGACATACACACAATTATTATTACTTATTTTTGTATCAGAACCTAATTCGACTTATCATAACCTGAACTACCGAAGTTGCCGTAAAAGAGGCCTAACCTACACAAGAAGTTGCCGTAAAAGAGGCCTAACCTACACAAGAAGGTTGGCATGACATACTAGCCTAGGACCGTAAAGAAATTATAGGTATAAAAAAAAATTATAGGTATAAAAACTCTCCTTCTCCTATCACTCTTGCTAATTTTCATTCAGCTCGGAATCGTTGCAGGGATGTTCTTCGACGGACTAAAAAAGGAAGTGCGCTGACCTCCATGGCTCTCCTACTGATAAAAATTTCTGGCCTCTTGTCAAAAATATCTCTAACAACTTCTGTAAATCTGCCTTTCCTCCTCTTATTCGCTCTGATGGTTCTGTTGCTAATACTCCTTCTGAAAAGGCTAATCTCTTCGGCCTCCTTTTTTCATCTAATTCCACCATGCTCGATTCTGACATCCCTCCTCCTACTCCTTCTCCTCTCAGGTGTCCCATGTCTCTGCCTGTAATTACTCATGATCAGGTGCATGGGATCCTGAAATCTATGAACGTCAGGAAGGCCAGTGGCCCGGATGGCATTCCCCCTCGTGTTCTGAGGGAGTGTGCTTCCGAGTTAGCGCCTGTCTTCGTTCAGCTCTACTCTCTATGCCTTAATACTAATACTTTTCCTCAATGCTGGAAGCGTGCGTTTGTTCAACCGATCCCGAAAAAAGGCAGTCGCTCTGACCCTTTTAACTATCGACCTATAGCTCTCACCTGTGTTCTATCTAAAATTTTTGAAACTCTTCTCAATTCTCATTTCCTGGATCATTCGGAGTCTCATTCTCTTCTTTCTGATCACCAGTATGGCTTTCGACGCTCGAGGTCAACTGGTGACATACTTTCCTATCTTACTGATCTATGTATGGTCTTCTGCCCTTAGGGACTTTGGGGAGTCTTGTGTAGTGGCGCTTGACATATCCAAGGCTTTTGACCGGGTGTGGCATGCGTCACTGCTCTCCAAGCTCCCCTCCCTTGGGTTTCCTCCTTCTCTTTGCTTACTATTGTCTAGTTTTCTCTCAGATCGTTCCATTTCGGCAGTTGTAGATGGAGCGACCTCTTCCTCCTTTTCTGTCAACTGTGGTGTTCCTCAGGGTTCTGTTTTATCTCCAACCTTATTCTTACTTTTCATTAACGATCTTCTCCACTGCACTTCTAACTCTGTTCACTCTTATGCTGATGATTCAACTCTGCATTCTTCTACTCATTTCAAATCTGCTCCCTCTTTTGCTTCTAGACTTGCTTCTCGTCTTCAACTTTCCGATTCCATTCTTGCCGATCTGGATGGGATTTCCCGGTGGGGTCACAGCAATCTTGTAAAATTCAACTCTTTAAAAACTCAACTTCTTCACATCTCCCTCTCAAAAACACCTCCTAACTTTCCTATCCTCTTCGATGGCTCTCCCGTCTCACC
>SEYY01013003.1:20000-22500 GCA_009176605.1 Armadillidium nasatum
TTGGAGTTTGCGGAGCACAAATAAGATTTGTTTTAAATTCAAATTAAAACATTGATAATTCCTCTTTCAACAAAGAAAGCAACGTTTGGTTGTAAAGTGCGTAGATTTAAATTGCTGTTATGATAATTTGGCTTTTAATGTAAATACTGGTTAAAGGTTTATATATCTAGAGTTTAACTATATATATATATATATATATATATATATATATTATATATATATATATATATATATATATATATATATATATATATATATATATATATATATATATATATATATATATATATATATATATATATATATATATATATATATATACGTAAGAAGATTTCTGGTTCCTCTTCACGTTCTTTCTGGCATTTTGCAAAAAAAATGTCAAATCTAACTTTGCTACTTCCTCTTTCCCCTCTTTAGTATCTTCCCATGGCACAACTGCTGTTTTACCTTTTTCTAAAGCTGAACTCTTCGCTCAAACTTTTAAACTTTTGCCTCTAATTCAACCTTAGACGATTCAGGAGCTATACCTCCTCCTACAACCCCCTCTAACTCAATTATGCTTAAAATTAGAATTTCTTTCAAAGAAGACATTTCTGCTGTCTCTGAGTTTAATAATAAGAAGGCGTATGGTCCCGATGGTAGCCCTCCTGTGGTTCTTAAAACTTGTGCTACCAAACTTGCACCCAACCTTGGTAAACTATTTCGTCTTTGTCTCTCTACTTCAACCTTCCCGTCTTGCTGGAAACGTGTGCCCATTCAGTCTGTGCCGAAGAAGGGGGATACATCTCGAATCTCCAACTACCGCTCCATTTCTTTGACCTCCGTTCTCTTTAAAGTTTTTGAATCTATCCTTAACATGAAGATTTGGAAAAATCTCAATTCTTCCAATCTTATCTCTGATCGCCAGTATGGCTTTCGTAAGAAACGCTCTACTGGTGATCTTCTTTCCCTTCTCTCTGACTCTTGGTCCTCCTCTCTTCGGCATTCCGATGAATCCTTTGCTGTCGCGCTGGACATATCGAAGGCCTTCGAAATAGTCCGGCACAAAGCTTTGATTTCTAAACTTCCCTCTTTCGGTATATATCTTTCATTCTGTGATCTTTTCTCTAATTTCCTTTCTGGTCGTCCTATAGCAGCTGTTGTAGACG
Source organism: Armadillidium nasatum (assembly GCA_009176605.1). Taxonomy (NCBI): domain Eukaryota; kingdom Metazoa; phylum Arthropoda; class Malacostraca; order Isopoda; family Armadillidiidae; genus Armadillidium; species Armadillidium nasatum. Next base: position 21,149 of record SEYY01013003.1, read on the forward strand.
GCCACAGTTCTTCCTTTAAATCTATTAACAGTGGTGTTCCTCAGGGTTCTGTTGTAACCCCAACACTTTTTCTGCTTTTCATTAATGACATTCTCTCTATTGCCTAATCTCCTAACCACTCCTATGCTGATGGCTCCACCTTTCATTACTCCTTCCAGTTTGAAAGATGTCCCTCCCAACAGCAATTGATTAACTCGAGAAGGGTAGCCATGGAGTAACTAACCTCTGTTCTTTCACGTATATATATATAAATATATATATATATATATATATATATATATATATATATATATATATATATATATATATATATATATATATATATATATATATATATATATATATATATATATATATATATATATATATATATATATATCATTTTGAGGCATTAAAAACATGGCTGTTTTCAATGCCTCAAAAACTCAGTTTCATCCATCTTCCACACAACTATGATGTCTTCTTCGAAAACACACAACTCAAAACTTCATCTGTTCTTAATATTCACGACGCATCCTTTCTCGTGATCATTTTTGGAAAGAACACATTACTTCTCTTTCTAAACAAGCTTCTAAGAGGTTGGGTGTTCTGAGGCGCCTTCAGAATTACTTCACGCCACCCCAATTGCTTGCTCTCTATAGGGGTGTTGTTCGCATATATGTATGTAGTATGCTTCACACATCTTGGGTTGTTCCACTCATACGGTTATCCTTGAGAAGTTGCAGTCTAGGGCTTTTCGTCTCATCAATTCTCCTGCTCTTACTCTTTCCAATCTCTTTCTGTCCACCGAATAGTTGCGTCACTTTCTCTTTATTATCGCTATTACAACGGACACTGCTCTTCTGAACTCTCTCGTCGCATACCTCCTCCATTGAGAAGAGCTCATGCGACACGCCTTTTTACATTCTCATCCTTTCTCTGTCCAACTCTCCGACCCCAGACTAAAGCGCTCTGCTCAATTTTACATATACTCAAATGGTAAAGTCTGGAAGACACTCCCTTTATCTGTTTTCCCAACTTCCTTTGAATTGAATACTTTCAAACTCTGTATATATGGGCAGGTCGGCCTCCTTCGATCAAGATAGGATTTTTCCCAACTCCGGTGGAATTCGGTAGCCCTCCTGCCTTTGCTCACCGGAGAATATATATATATATATATATATATATATATATATATATATATATATATATATATATATATATATATATATATATATATATATATATATATATATATATATATATATATATATAATTCAGGGGCGGCTCATGGTATAATTTATAGGTGGTTGCATGGTTCCATCTGTAATTTCACACACACAATTTTATTATATATATATATATATATATAT
>SEYY01013003.1:27500-47500 GCA_009176605.1 Armadillidium nasatum
CTCTCCCCTCCCCAGGAGTTGGTGGCGTATCCCATCCGGAGGTGCGAACTCTCCCCTCCCCAGGAGTTGGTGGCGTATCCCATCCGGAGGTGCGAACTCCCCCCTCCCCAGGAGTTGGTGGCGTATCCCATCCGGAGGTGCGAACTCATTCCTCCCCAGGAGTTGGTGGCGTATCCTATCACCCTAATTTTTGTAAACTCCTTTCTTAACAGGTATTGAGCATTTACTGTTATTCTTGTTTTCTTCCTTGAATTGTATATTTGGTGTAATTTTGAAATTGGCAGTCAAAGATCAACATGCCAATTTTTCCTGCCGAAAATGCAGAAGATGTAACTAAACTTTGTAATTTCCGACAAATGAGGCAGCCTTCGGACTTGTCAAAGTTTGAACAGTTTTAGAAGGTCTACCACTGACAAATCCGGAAGTACCTACAATTCGGGACCACCCTTTTCAACTAGACCACCCTATTTTAAACGACTATTCTTTAGTGGTAAAACCATTTAATTTAGTTAAATGACGGAAGAATTTTAGTCCTAATTTATAAAGAATTAAAACTATCACTAAATAATAAAAATTCTACTGGATTGTACAACGTTTGGTCAGATTGTGCGCATCTATTTAATGTATTATTATGTAAGTTTGAATTGTGATTTCAATGTTAACTTTAATTTTATTTTATTATTTTTCACAATTTCAATTATTTTAAATTTTATTACTTTTTTTTTTTTAGTTTCTTTCGATTGTTTAAATTTTTTTTTTTTTAAATTATAATTTTTTCCTTATTTATTTTATTTCATAATTCAATTTAAGTAATTTATATTAATATAAATATATATATATATATATATATATATATATATATATATATATATATATATATATATATATATATATATATATATATATATATATATAATTCTGTAATTTTTAAATGTTAAGTTTTTCATGTTTTTTAGGATGGATTGAAATTGTAAGTTTCTAGTCTGGCTTTAATAAATTTTTAGTATATTGTTTTACTAAATATTTGTTATTTTCAAATTTTTATTTTATTTCTATTTTTTATTTTTTTTAAATAAATTCAGCTTATAACCTTTTTTTTTTCTTCTTTTTAATTACAATTAAAATCAAAACATTGTTGAATTCATTCTTTATTACTGTTTTAATTATTTTACGAGTAAGATTATCACTGATGATGGATTAAGATAATGCAAAATGTCTCAAGATTAGAAAATAAAAATAAAAAATGTTGTTAAGTTTTTATTGCAGTAAATGCCATGAAAATAAAAACAAGATTTATTAGAAAATCAAACAATTTCTTATATAATATATATATATATATATATATATATATATATATATATATATATATTATATATATATATATATATATATATATATATATATATATATATATATATATATATATATATTATATATTATATGTGTTTTGTGTGTGTGTGTATGTGTGATTGACAGAGACAGTAAGCAATGATTCATCATTGGAGGTCAACCCTTGAGGACGTGGATTAATACTCAAGTAGAAATTGTATCATTCCACAAGCGCTAGTAACAGCAAGGTAAATATATCATATATTTATATTGTGGTAACAGTTAATTAATAGTTATCGCTCCGGTTGGTTCTTTTGGTTGTTAAGTTTCGACGTTCTTCTTAAAGCTGATGTGGTTCTTTACCATTGACTTTTTTATTTTAAAAAACAATTAAAATTTTATTTTAGTTATTGAAGAAAGTCAAAGATTTTCAAATCCTTGCCCACATTCACTCACTATAATCAAAGCTTAAGTTCTTCTTCAAAATCCATTGTACAAATGGGTCAGATTGTACAAATGGGTCTGATTGTACAAATGGGTCTAATTGTACAAATGATTTAATACAAGTTTTGTAAATTCGAATTCAATTTAGATTATGATGATACTTATTCAAATATTAAGAATCAATCCTGTAGTCTTGCACGCACATACACACAACATTATATATATATATATATATATATATATATATATATATATATATATATATATATATATATATATATATATATATATATATATATATATATATATATATATATATATATATATATATATATAGTGGAAAAATATCAGATTCCCACAAAAATTGGCATCGAGTAACTGCTACACAGTTCCTTTATTCTTATATATAACATGATAATTCATTTACAGGAAGCAAACTGTATTGAATGAATTCCTTTTGAAAGAAAGAAAAGAATCAACCACGGAAAAAGCTGATAAAAATTGCGTTTTTTCTTAGAACGAAACCAATACTGAAGTCCTTCTTGTTAAACAATAACGTAAAATATGATATCAATTTTAGCATCGTATGTTTTATTTATAAATATTCCTAAAGTTGATAGACTCAACTCACCGTCATAAATGCAAACAAGCAAATGTTTGCTCACAATATATATATATATATATATATATATATATATATATATATATATATATATATATATATATAATATATATATATATATATATATATATATATATATATATATATATATATTAGGGATGGAGTGAAGTATCGGTATCGGTAAGTATCAGCATATTTTCCGATACTGTATCGGTATCGGTATCGACCTTTTCAGTATCGGTATCGGTATCGGCAAATTTTCTGGTTACGAGTAAAGTATCGGTATCGGTAGTAATATCGGCAAGAATCGGGTAATTTTTAGGTATCGGTATCGGGTAATTTTTAGGTATCGGTATCGGTAAAAATTTTGGTATCGCTCCATCCCTAATATATATATATATATATATATATATATATATATATATATATATATATATATATATATATATATATATATATATATATATATATATATATATATATATATATATATATATATATATATATATATATATATATATATATATATATATATATATATATATATATATATATATATATATTGTAGAATATGCCAGAAGCTCACAAAAAAACATAAAGAATCACAGAGATTCAAAACTATTCCTTATCAAACGCCGAAATTCCTACACACTGGGTTTGAAAGTTCGTAAACTTAAAAGAAAATGCGAAGGAAGAAAGAAGAATTTTCAAGGCTTCACAAGTAGAGTATATGAAAGAATAAGCATAGAGGTCAAGTCTGTGGACAGAGAGTTGAGAAAAGAAAGGATGAGACAATGTGATAACAACAAGTCACATTAGTTTTCACTGGAAGAGATATGAAGCTATTATGGGAAGTTCGGGAGAGCAGTGCTCGTCGCACTGGCGATATTATGCGAAGAAAGATACGACGAGTGAGAGATTGCAAAGACTCGGTCAGATTGAGAGAACTAAGTAAGGAAAAAGCTTTTGACTCAGAACTCCCAAAGAGTTTTGCTTGAGAAGTATCACCTCAGATGTATAATGTCTAGTTCATACAAGGACAAACTGATGATAATCTCGTGTAGAACAAGCAATTTGATGGCTGATTTGAATAAGTTCAGAAGGTTTCTCAGGACAGAAAACTTAGAAATTTTGTTGGAGAAATAATTCTTTCTAGTAAGATCACACACACACACACAAAAAAAAAAAAAAAAAAAAAAAAAAACACCAAGGTATTACAGGAGAAGGTTTGAATTGGTGTATGTTTGAAGGTTTAGTTAGAAAGAAAGAAAATATCAAAATTAAAAGAGAAAAAAAAAACAGTTATCATCAGAATTCGGAAGATTATCCAAAATTATTTCAAGCTATACTTCTAGACATGATTAGATAGTGAAAAATCAAAATTTTACCTTGCTTTCGGCCTTATCTATCCGACTGATGAATGGCGACTGAGAAAGATATATTTATCTTCGCATTAAATCGTGTAAACTTTGATTAAAATTATATGTAACAAATCGCAACATATTTTTCGAACATGTCTCAAAATAAAAAATTTGAAATCATTTAAAAAATAGACAGCAAAATTTTTCTATGTTAAAAAATTATATTAAGAATTAACGTAAAATAGTGAAACAATAAAAGAATAAATAAAAATTAATTAATTATTATATTTAACTTATTTCTTTATCTTAATTAATGGCCGAAATACCATTAATAAAAAGATTTAAAAATCTGAATATCTTAATGTAAGGAATAAAAGTTTTGAAGGGAAAAAGAATTTTAGTTAGATTGGAATAATCTCTAATGACTGATATATATATATATATATATATATATATATATATATATATATATATATATATATATATATATATATATATATATATATATATATATATATATATATATATATATATATATATATATATATATATATATGCCTGATGGACGATACTAAGCCTATTAACAAAAAAGGAAAATGAGAGTGACATGGATTTTCGGAATTACAAAAACGTTTGCGTTTGCGTCAACCCATGGAATAAAACTTGAATAATTACATACACAAAAAAAAGGAGAGAGAGAGAGAGAGAGAGAGAGAGAGAGAGAGAGAGAGAGAGAGAGAGAGAGAGAGAGAGAGAGAGAGAGAGAGAGAGAGAGAGAGAGAGAGAGAGAGAGAGAGAGAGAGAGAGAGAGAGAGAGAGAGAGAGAGAGAGAGAGAGAGAGAGAGAGAGAGAGAGAGAGAGAGAGAGAAAAGAGAGAGAGAGAGAGAGAGAGAGAGAGAGAGAGAGAGAGAGAGAGAGTAAATTCTCTCACCCTTCCTTCAGCATTTTCAATTTTATTTTTAGGAAAATATTTGTCATATTTTTAGAAAAATATTTGCCATATTTTATAAATATCTTTATTGTTGCTTTAATGTTCAAATTTCGTTACTTATTTTTTCCCATTTTATTTTATTTATTTTTTTTATTTTTATTGTTTTTCTTTGCCTTTTGAAATTTTTTACTATATTAATTGATATAAAGCATACTCACTTGCCTTTACATCGAAAATATATATATATATATATAATATATATATATATATATATATATATATATATATATATATATATATATATATATATATATATATATATATATATATATATATAGTTGTTTAATAGTACAGAAGGTTTAAAAGTCAAATGTACTTGTACAAGCACCCAAATTTACTTCAAAATTTAGCATACTTTTAGCATACAAGTACAGTACTATATTATATATATATATATATATATATATATATATATATATATATATATATATATATATATATATATATATATATATATATATATATATATATATATATATCCTCAAGGATCTGTCCTTTCTCCAACTCTTTTTCTAATTTTCATCAATAACCTTCTCTCTATTACTTCGTCTCCTATACACTCCTATGCCGATGACTCCACCCTTCATTACTCTTTTCAATTTGAAAACAGCAGTTGATAGATTCAAGAAGTATGGCCTTGGAGCAACTGACCCCTGATCTTTCTCTATTTAAAATTGGGGCAGAGAAAACATGGTCGTTTTCAATGCCTCAAAAACTCAATTCCTCCATCTTTCTACTCGCCACAATCTTCCACACAACTATGATATCTTCTTCGAAAACACTCAACTCAAACCTTCATCTGTCCTCAATATTCTGGGAGTTTCTTTTTCTCGTGATCTTTCTTGGAAAGATCACATTATTTCTCTTTCTAAACAAGCTTCTAAGAAGTTGGGTGTTCTGAGGCACCTTCGTGGTTTTTTTTACGCCACCCCAGTTGCTTGCTCGGTATAGGGGTGTTGTTCGCCCCTGTATGGAGTACGCCTCTCACATCTGGGGTGGTTCCACACATACAGCTATTCTTGAAAAGGTGGAGTCTAGGGCTTTTCATCTCTTCAATTCTCCTGCTCTTACTAACTCTCTCCAGTCTCTTTCTTCCCGTCGAATTGTTGCATCACTTTCTTTATACTATCGCTATTATAACGGACATTGCTTTCTGAACTCCACGTCGCATACCTCCTCCATTGAGAAGGGCTCGTGCGACACGACTTTCTACACAGTCTCATCCTTTTTCTGTCCAACTCTCCGACCCCAGACTTAACCGCTATGCTCACTCTTACATGTACTCTACTGGTAAAGTCTGGAACACACTCCCTTTATCCGTTTCCCCAACTTCCTTTGATTTGCACACTTTTAAACGCCGTGTATCGGGTCACGTTGGCCATTAGCGATCAGATCCCGAATGTTCCCAAACTCTGGTGGAATTTGGTAGGCCTCAGGCCTTTGCCCACCAGAGGAGACATATATATATATATATATATATATATATATATATATATATATATATATATATATATATATATATATATATATATATATATATTATATATATATATATATATATATATCATCTCTTCACCAATTTGGGTACATTTGGTGATGTATCGAAAGGTTTGATAATTACAGTACATTTTGAGAGGTAATTACTATGCAAGAATATATGGTAATTCCGAATACGAGAACTTAATTAAGAACGAAAAAAAAAGAGCCATGAAAATAATTTTGGGTTAAATATTGTATAAAAAGTTATTGATTTGAAAAGTGATGCTAAGAATACAATACTAAATTAGGCGTCAAATAGTCAAAGTATAGTTTAGTTGAGAAGAAAGTGCAAGAAGTGACGTCTACCGTGGCTCAAACGGTAGAGTGATTGACTCACGTCCTTGAGGGCGCCGGTTCGATCCCACTTGGGGATCCTAGGTATATACTACCTAGAAAAGTTCCCCTCCTAGAATAGGGCAATGTCCGTGAGATGTGAACTTTAAAAAAAAAAAAAAAAAAAAAAAAAAAACTGTGAATAGTGATGTAGAAAGGAAGAGTGATGAATCAGCAAAAACTTTAATTATGATTTCTTACAACAAATCTTTTTGGCAGAACAGCAAAACAAAGCAGAACTTAAAATAGCTATTTACGATAATCATAAAATTGGCACAATAAAAAAGATACCATTTTATATATATATATATATATATATATATATATATATATATATATATATATATATATATATATATATATATATATATATATATATATATATATATATATATATATATATATATATATATATAGTGATGGGACGATTAATCGGTATCGGCATTGAATCAAAAGAATCGTCTAATTTCATGGAATCTTATTGTGTATCGGCATTGGCATCGGCATCGGCATCGGCATCGTCATCGGAATTTTCCTTCAACTTTTCCGATTCTCACATTTCTGATTATTTTAAAAAATAAAGCATTTTACAAAGTAAATGCCAAATACGAACTCATATATATATATATATATATATATATATTATATATATATATATATATATATATATATATATATATATATATATATATATATATATATATATATATATATATATATATATATATATATATATATATATATATATATATATATATATATATATATATAGGGTATTTAATTTTTTTTTCATTATGAGTACTTGGAGAATATATAATATTTTCAAAATTTATCTTTCAGTTATAAGATGTTTTGTGGTTAATGGTTATTCATAAATAATAAATTTTCAGTTTTTCTTTAAAAAAGGAAACATGTAACTCTTTTTCATTCTTTCAATAAAATAAACTTTTAGTCTTTGCTATTTTATTATTTTTTTTTCCTATTTCATTTGCAATATTACTTTATTGTATTAAAACAAGTGATAATTATAGTTTTATAAAATGCAATTAAATAGAAAGGAAGTTTTAATATTTTTTATTTTTTATTATTATTTTTTTTAGTTCACATCACGGGCATTGGTCTATTCGAGGAGAGGAACTTTCTAGGGAGTATATACCAAGGATCCCCAAGTGGGATCGAACCGGCACCCTCAAGCACGTGAGTCCAATCACTCTACAGTTTGAGTCACGGTAGACGGTTTGAACTAAGGTATGTACTGATTATTTCAGTAAACTTCATTATATGGAATTGTGTCTAATATAAAAACTGAATTATATTAAAAAGTATATTCTTATTCTTTCACAATAGTGAGACAATCGGCATCGGCATCGGCATCGACATCGGGCGTCAGAATCTGAATCGAAATGTTTGCTGGAATTGGAATCGGAAATTGTTTTGGTATTGACCCATCACTAATATATATATATATATATATATATATATATATATATATATATATATATATATATATATATATATATATATATATATATATATATATATATATATATATATATATAATAAGGGACATGTATAAATGGAAGAGGGGTTTAGTTGTTAGAGCGGAGGAGGGTGTGCTAAAATGGTTTGGACATATGTGTAGAATGAATGAGGACAGAATGGTGGGCAAGGTACTTAGATCCGGGGTAGATGGTGGTAGGGGAGGGGAAGGCCAAAGGGGAGATAGATGGATGGAGTGAGAGAGATTTTTGGTGGAAGGAATTTGAGTTTAGAAGAGGGTAGAAGAATTGTGGAAGACAGAGTGAGATGGAGGGCGGTGGTGAAAGGGATTGAAAGGTAAGAATGGGTGTTTGTAAGGGAATTGTGGCGGGCACCACCCCCGAAAGTGGGAAAGGTGATAGTGAAATAAAATAAAAAATAAATAAATATATATATATATATATATATATATATATATATATATATATATATATATATATATATATATATATATATATATATATATATATATATATAGGGTGAGTCCGAAGGAACGAACCAAACTCAAGGAGTTGATTGTACAAAGGATAATAATGTCAAAAAACACAAATATTCTTATCCGATTTACATTGTTTTCATTTTATAGCGTGATGATTTTTTTTTTGTCCGGAGGTTTGAATTTTTAAAAATTGGAAAAAATAATTTCAGCATCTAGTCAAGTAAGGGCATATAACTGTTTTTCTGTAAAGCAGAGAACAAAACTCTATTAGAAGCTTTTGTAGGTAATAGATTGTGAAATATACCTTTTAAATTTCAGAACATTCCAAAATCTGGTTTGGCTCCAACGTCAACTTGAAGTTGGGTTAAATTTTCCAAAAAAACTTTTAAACAGTTATAATCTCGTAAAAACGTTAGGAATGGAGTTTTTTAGTCTGTAAAAAAGCTATCTATACTGAAATTTTCAGGAGAATCGGATATAAAAATTTTTTTTTCAACATTGGATCCCTCCCTTAAGGGAAATTTGAAAGGTATATTCCAAAATCTATTGACTACAAAAGCTTCTAACAGAGTTTCGTTCTTTGCTTTACTGAAAAAAAAAGTTATATGCCCTTTCTTGATTAGGTTTCGAAATTTTTTTTCTTCAGTTTTGAATAATTCAAACTTCCGGAAAAAAAAGTCACCACACTAGAAAATGAAAACAAATGTAAATCGGATAAGAACATATGTGTTTTTTTTTGTTTTTTTTTACATTATTATCCTGTGTACAATCGACTCCTTGAGTTTGGTCCGTTACTCCCGACTCACCACCCAATATATATATATATATATATATATATATATATATATATATATATATATATATATATATATATATATATATATATATATATATATATATATATATATATATATATATATATATATATATATATATATATATATATGGCAAATGTGTTTAAAAATAGTCAAAAACGACAACTTAATCGAGAAGAGATTTTTAGGTTTTCATAACTTCATTCATAAAAAATTGATTTCATGGATGAAGTTCATGTATTTTTTATTAAGGGGAGCTTTGACCCACTAAACTTCCCCGTCTCTCTCTCTCTCTCTCTCTCTCTCTCTCTCTCTATATATATATATATATATATATATATATATATATATATATATATATATATATATATATATATATATATATATATAAGTTAGGCTCAGGTTGCCAGATGTTGCTACCTCGAAAAAATCTGGCATCTGCTGAAAATGTCCCCTATACTACTTTTTATATATATATATATATATATATATATATATATATATATATATATATATATATATATATATATATATATATATATATATATATATATATATATATATATATATATATATATATATATATATATATATGTGTGTGTGTATGTGTGTATGTGCGTGTGTGATCGCGCGTGTGGTGCGTGCCTATGTCGGTAAATGCGGCAACTTCCTTTCAAGTTCTCGTTATTTTTATCCTTAAGAAAAACGTTTCCATTGTAATTTCGCTTCTTTGATCAATAATTTTTTCTTTTAGGCTTTCTCAAATAATTTGATGGCATTGTGTATTTTGTTAAATTTGTTATTATTATTATTATTATTATTATTATTATTATTATTATTATTATTATTATTATTATTAATTTTTATTAATAATAATTTTTATTATTATTAATTATAATTATTATTATTTTGATTATTATTATTATTATTATTATTATTATTATTTTATTATTATTATTATTTTATTATTATTATTATTATTATTATTGTTTATTATTATTAATTATTATGAAAATTATTATTATTATTATTACTGTTGTTATTTATTATGATTATGATAATTAATATCAATATTTATTATTAATTATTATTATTATTATTATTATTATTATTATTATTACAAAGGGTTAACCCCGTTCCACCGTTCCATAATCCTTATTTGACAGGATTACAAAATATGGTAAAGTGTTCGGATTTTTGAAAGGATAAAGAACGATTAAAATCATTTTTAGTTTTATAAAAATTTTTATTTGGAATTATAATACCATGAACCTGAAAATATTGGTACAAAGTAGAGATGCAACGGTACCAATTTTTTTTTCCGATACCGAGAACCGATACCAAAGAATACCGATACCGGATTCCATCCCTAGCAGAATAATAGTAATAAAAGAAATATTTATCACAAGGCAAACGTGCCGAGATACGTACCACGGGGGTATAATTTTTAACTTTTTTTGAAAATGAAAATATCTAAATAGTTTTATTTGTATTCTTCTTGAGTTTGGTTCCCTTTTCTTTTATAAGGAAATAGTGACCTTCCCTCCCTATTTTTCAGCAAATATTTGACGCTGTGAAGGAGTCAAAAGGGTGTCATTGGATAATCTTTATGAGTGTGTAAAACTTTACAAAGAAGAAAATAATAGCTCGAAAAATTGCATCATTAAAATGCATTTTATCTGTGAAAACGGCAGATGATTGACTGCCTCTGAATATCAAAAAGACTATGCGCTGTACGAAAAGGAAAAAATAAAGTACGACCAACCTGAGAATATAAGGAAATGACTGCACGATTTTAAAGCCTCTTTTTACTACAAAGAAAGAGCTCTATAAAGCAGACCAATGAGTAACTCATTTTTTCATTGGTGAGAATGTTATGAATGGGCCGTTATTAATAAACAAAAAAGTAATGCTGATGTTGCTTTTTTTTCCTTTACTTCCTTCTTTATTTCTTTTATTTTTTCGTGGGAAAGGAAGTTAAAGGAAGGATTTCAAGTTTTGGAAAGTTTCTTAAAGATGTAAAAAAATATTCTGTTTTTCCAATTTTTAAAGTTTCTTTTCGTCAGAACTTAAGAGGGTTGAAAGGAACACAATCTTTCATATTTGCTCCATCTCTTATTTTAAATTAAAGGTCACAGTATTAAAGTTTGTACCTAATCTTTAATTTACGAGTGTATATATATATATATATATATATATATATATATATATATATATATATATATATATATATATATATATATATATATATATATATATATATATATATATCCATAGGAGGGTGCTTGGAACCCCTACTGGGGCTACATTGGCATTTTGCTGGGGCTCCTGGGTTACAGGAGCAACCAACCAAGGTCAAGCAACGCCAACATGGGCACAACAACTGTTGCGACAAATTTAGCAATAATAAGACAGAGAAAATATATATATATATATATATATATATATATATATATATATATATATATATATATATATATATATATATATATATATATATATATATATATATATATATATATATATATATATATATATATATACTCTGGTGGGCAATACCCGAGACCAATCGATTTCCACCAGAGTTAGGAAATTTTCCGAAATTAAAGGTCGACATGTTCCGATACAAGGCTTTTAAATATGTGCAAGTCAAAAGTAATTGGGAGAATATCTAAATGTTGAATAAATGCAAGACTGAACATAGTAGTTAAGTCTGTGTTCAGAGTTGGACAAAAAAAGGATGAGACTATGGTGAAAGACTTATCGCATGAGCCGTTCTCAATGGAGAAAGTATTCGACTGGATAGTTCAGAAAAGCAGTGTCCGTTGTAATAACGATAGTACAGAGACAGTGAGGCAGCAATTCTACTGGCAGAGAAGAAGGGAAAGAATTAGCGTTAGTAAAACAGTTGATAAGAAAAATCCTAGACTTTACATTTTCATCACCTAAGATGTGCGAGGCGTACACCATACAGGGCGAACAGCATCTCTATAAAACGGCAAACAACTGGGGTCACGTGAAGAAATTTTGAAATATCTCAGAAAACCCAACCTCTTAGAAGCTTGTTTAGAATGAGAAATGATGTGAACTTCTAAGATCATACACCAAAAAATTGTGTTTTCGAATATATTATGCTTTTATTAAGATTATGTTGAGTAAAAGGATAAAAGAACTGAGATTTTAAGGCATTGGAAACAACCACGTTTTTTCAGCTTCAAGAAGAAATTTGAGAAAGATCAGAGATTAGTTGCTCCAAAACCACTTCCCTATCATCTTTCAAAATTAAAGGAGTAATGAAGGATTCAGTCGTTGGTATAGGAGTGGAAAGGTGATGAAGTGATGCATAGAAGTTCATTAATGAAAAGTAGAAAAAAAAGAGCTGGATATAGGACATACCTATGAGGAATAACACTGTCATCAGATTTAAAGAATCAACAGTAGCCATATACAACATCTGCCATAGGAAATCATACAGAAGTTACTCTATAGTAAGATAGGTGCCAAAAGAGGGAAGTTTTAAACCCAAAGTTTAGAGCCAGACTTGTTGAGTTTTGTCGCTTCATCAGCTCAAAACTTGCTAGACGCAAACCAAATTAATATTGAAGTAGAAAAGTCAACCTTGTGATTCGGAAGAAAGTGGTGTGGAGACTTTCTGTAGGAATCATAAAGAGATGTTTCTATCGCTGTCAAAACTGACACATAAATATTCTACTATTGTTGCATCTTTTGCACATGTATAAAGTGGAAAGAATCTTCAGCATTGGTGAAAAGTCTGTCGTCCTGACAGATCCCAGTTGATAGATAAGAATTCTGAAACCTTTATGCTTGTGAAATACAACAATTAACAAAATTAACCCATTAATTTTCAAAATGCAGAATAAAGAATTAAAAAGGCTTACAGACTTAATAAAAGTTTAATAATTTTAAATATTTTTATTCACTATTACTTTAATTATTTAAATTATTGAATATTCTATTTTATCGTTTATAACAAATAAGAAATCTCAACAGTATAATATTGCATGTTTAATCTTACATGTCTGCATGAGTAGTTGCATATCGAATTCGTCGCCCGACCTTGAAGAGGCCCCACTACCCCCACCCCATACGCATATCAAAATCTCTCCCCCCAAAAGAAAAATTTAATAAATAAAAATAATTAAAAACTTATTAAAATTAATTAAAAAATTAATACAAATATTTAAAAATAATTATTAAAATTAAAAATAATAAAAATAATTAAAAATAAAAAATTATTTGAAAAATATAAAATAAAAATTAAAAAATATAAAACTAATGAAAAACTAAAAAATAAATTAATAAAAAGCAGAAAAACATAGAATGCATCCCCACTTCCCATACCCAGTATCACATTCCTTCCACTATGGGTGAATTCCAGGCAGGGACTAAAAATTATGTTTGTACCTGCAGGGGAATTGATTCTTGATTCTTGACTTATTAGAAAATAAAAAATAAATAAAAGTTGCCAACAATTATTAAAAAATTAAAAAACGAATAAAAGTTTATTAAAATTTAAAAAAAAAATAAAACAAAACTAAAAATTTATTTTTAGAATTAATAAGAAATCTAAGAATCTATGAATAAAATGAATAAAAAATATAAAAATGCATCTCCTCTCCCCATTCCGTTCCATTCTCTCTATTATGGTTAAGTCTACAAAGAGGCACACAGACAGGGACTTTTCCTCTTTTCCAGGATGCGTAGTTCACTTTGAGGGTTATTTACCGAAGGTGGGAGGGACCCTTATCCTCAATGTAAAATAAATGAAATTATATTTGCACCCAAGAGATGAAATTCCAAATACTTTGGGGGTACATCCTCATCCTTGTTATAAACAAAGGGACTGGCAGGGCCGGTTAAAAATAGATCCATTCAACGGGGGATATTCGCATCTATGTCGGTTGCCATAGTAACAAATTTTATCAAAAAGCCCTTCTTAGCACTCTTTATTATTATTATTATTATTATTATTATTATTATTATTGCAGTAGTAGTACTGGCAGGAGTAGTGGTAGAGGAAATAAAAACTGTCACTGTAGTAGCATTTTTCAAATTTCAATACTGATATCCCTGACAGCGTCTTATTCTCACAAACACACACACACACAAATACAAACATATGGTCTTCCTCTCTCACTCTTTCTCTTACTCTTTTAGTCATACTATTTAGCATATTCAACCTTTTTATATTATTATCATTATTAATTATCATAATTATTATTATTATTATTATTATTATTATTATTATTATTATTATTATTATTATTATTATTATTATTATTATGATTATTATTATCATTATTATTATTGTGGAGTTTTTACAATCCATCAGTTTGAATTGTTATCATTTTTTCTTAAGTAGTAATAGGGTGACAGTATCGGTAATAGAGGCAGTAGTGGTAGCAGTAGCATAGGTAGAGATAGTATATTAAAGAGAAGGTTCAGGTATACTAGTAATATGGAGAAGACATTTATAATAAGAACATTTTCTTCATTTTCAAATCAACGTAACCTAACCTTGCACTATCATCTTTCTTAAAATTTCTCAGACATTATGTTTCTCTTAACTAACCTCTACAGGTTCATTTCAACAAGTTCAAAATAGAATTATTATTATTGTTAAGTATATCTCATAAACAAAAGTCTGGTTTCTTGTAGCAACCACCGTTCCTTCAGAAGTTTTTCTCATACTTCATTTTTTCTAACGTTTTCAATCTAACATACCCTAACTTAACCTTAGTATGTCTTGAGGTCTTCATCATTCTTTGTAAAGGAACCCAAACAATGCTTCCTGATCATGTTTTGATGAGTTTTGGATAAAGCTTAAACTTCGTTTCCAAGACTAGTACCTCTTTCTCAGTGTACTACTCTAACCACCTCTGTCATCTAATATTTTTCAAAATCCTGCTATCAGTGTTAATGATACTTAAATACGTTTTTGCTCAACTTAGCGTTCAAGTCCTTAAGAGCAAAGATTATTTCAAGAAGGCCAGTTCATATTAGCTATTTATCTTATTCGATATTTTTATTATTAGATATTTATATTATCTTGTTATTTTAACGTACTTTATTGCAAATGCTATCTTCAACATTTTTCTATCATTTTCAAGCTAACGTAACTTAACTATCCTATCAATAGATGCTACCATAACATCACCTAACATATTCTCAGCTAACAAACCTACACTTAACCTAACATGACCTTACAGTACTAAGCTGTGAATAGCTAAAAATTTAAACAAATATATATATATATATATATATATATATATATATATATATATATATATATATATATATATATATATATATATATATATATATATATATTCTAACAATATATCAATGACTGAGTACCTAACTTAACATATGCCAACACTCTATCTTACCATCTAAGAAGTCAGGGTTCGATTCTCCTTATTTCTGAATAGTTTAACTCCACAAGACATGTTATTATAATACTAACATATATTTAAGAGTCTGTGAGTGAGGAGATAGTAATTGACTTGCTGCCTTGTATCCGAATGCAGTAAGAGGGAGGGGAGTTCTTTGAGAGGGTCTGCATGACAGTTAACTCATGAGCTTTCTCACAGTAATTTCCGTTTTATACTGATGTGGTACAGAGGTAACACTCTGTCTTACTATCTAAGAGGTCAGGGTTCGATTATCCTCATAACAGACTTACAAATTCTGAATATTTTAACCCCACAAGAGATGTATTTTTAATAATATACTAACATATATATATATATATATATATATATATATATATATATATATATATATATATATATATATATATATATATATATATATATATATATATATATATATATAAAATCTCGTGAAAATTGTAATTCTAAAAGAATATGAAAGTTGCAAAGCTTTGTTCAACTCTTTTTATAATTCCTTTTTTGAATAAAAGACCAAAAAATAAAGTTCTCTCTTAGATAAAAAGAAAAAAAAAAGAACAAATGAAAAGCATCATACAACAAGCTATTATCATATGAAAAAAAAACCTTTATATGCTTTTCTTTACGTAACGAAATTCGGCACTTGGTATCAAGGATAAGATGTGAGTGTGATGTGAGTGTGAGTGAGAGTGAGTGTGAGTGTGAGTGAGTGTGAATGAGAGTGAGAGTGAGAGTGAGTGTGAGTGAGTGTGAGTGTTAGTGAGAGTGTGAGAGTGAGTGTGAGTGAGTGCGAGTGTGATTGTGAGTAAGTATATGTGTGTTAGAAAGGTATAAAAGTACTAGTTCTGTTGCGTAAAATAGGAATCGTTAAAAAATATTAAGGCAGTAATACAATTTTTATTGTACAATAGCCTTTCAAAGTGCTTTTAAAAGAGAATTCGATAAGGTTAATGAGCTCTATCTTTAATATATAAGTACTTTTTCGCATTAAAATAGTGAGGTACAGAATATGCAAATAAAATTTTGCCTTTTAAAAAATAATTAAGGATTGGTATTTTCAGGTGTTGAGACATTAAGAATGACGTTACAAGTTGTCTAAACTTTCACATCTTAGACATAAAAGTACCAATATATATATATATATATATTATATATATATATATATATATATATATATATATATATATATATATATATATATATATATATATATATATATAGTAATCCCTTGGTCATCACTTCATGGGGAGACCCTTAAGTCACCTGTTTATAGGGGACCTGGGGCACCTATTTAATGGAAACCGGTACTCTTATTTCTTAGGTGGTGTAAAGACGGAGAGAGACCTTCAAGAGGCTGAGTATTCTTCTAGTCATCTCTCGCTGACCTGTTGTGCCGACTAGTAGACGGTGGTTGCCATCACTTTTCTTCAGACCTTTGCTCGATTTGGTTTGTCATCTGGCTTCTGCTGATGTAAAGTGAATAGGTAAACTATCTGTTACTGATGCCTTCTGAAAGCATCTCTAAAATGGGAAAGTTCAGAAAAACAAATAGAAAGTTTTTCACTTTTTATTATTTTATCAAAAAATACATAACAAATTCATTCTTAAAGTTCTTTTATTACAAAGAGTTAAATTAACATAAAAAATAATTGTTATAAATAAAGAATAACAGTTAATAATCCCAAAAATATCTTTATTTTAATAAAATATACACAACTGAAAATATCATAACAACTAATATTTATTAATAAAATACATATAAACAAATTAATTAAATATATATTAAAATATTTAATAAAAATGTTTTTCAATAAAATTTCCAGCGTGAAATCCTTTGCAGACAAATTTATTAATTTTTCTTTCTCTCCTTTACTTTGAGCGGGAAATTAAATTCTGTAATTCTCAACCTAGTTATCTAATTATATTTTTATTAATAAAGTTTTTAAAATAAAAAGAATATTTTTAAATTTATTTCATTATTAAATATTATTATCACTAATTTTAAATTAAAAAAAAACTTACTTTATTTATTAATTGAGATAAAAGCACTTTTGATTCTATTTTATTTTACATTTTCTACCGTTTAAAAATATTTTCTATGTTACGAATTATTTTTCTACTTAAAAGAAAACAGTTAATTTCTTTTAGGGGTAACATATATATATATATATATATATATATATATATATATATATATATATATATATATATATATATATATATATATATATATATATATATATATATATATATATATATATATATATATATATATATATATATATATATATATATATATATATATATATTATATTATTATTAAGCAAATTGTAAAATTTAAAAAAAAAAAATTTTTTTATAAATAATACAATGAATATTTTTTGTTTTCCTTTTCAAACAATTGTTTACTTTTACTGTATTTTACTTTTTACTTTTACAATTTATTTTAAATGTTGCAAAAAGAGCTCATAAACCTTCTCAAGTTTCTAAGATATTAGTAAATACGGCTTAAGGACCATTGTTATATATATATATATATATATATATATATATATATATATATATATATATATATATATATATATATATATATATATATATATATATATATATATATATATATATATATATATATATATATATATATATATATATATATATATATATATATATATATATATATATATATATATATATATATATATATATATATATATATATATATATATATATATATATATATATATATATATATATATATATATATATATATATATATATATAGATATAGATAGATTAGATAGATAGATAGATAGGAAGGTAGATAGATTAGATAGATAGATATAGATAGATAGGTAGATATAGATAGAATAAGATAGATAGATATAAAGATAGATAGATAGATAGGTAGACAGATAGATAGATAGATAAAATAGACAGACAGATAGAAAGATAGATAGATTAAAATAATAAAAGTCTCAATAAAAGGTAATTAATATATTGCCAAGTCAATTATATATATATATATATATATATATATATATATATATATATATATATTATATATATATATATATATAATAATATATATTATATATATATATATATATATATATAATATATATTATTATAATATTATAAATTTTTTACAAAAGGATAAACACCGATCATTTAACATACCTGCAAAATATTTAAAAAAATGTGAAATATATAAAATATATAATAATATGATTGATATAATATATTAATAATGTGGTTGTTAGAATGTTCACATATACAGAACATACACAAAATTGCGAATGGATAAATCGTTTATCTTGACTTACATTACTTGAAATGTATATATTAAAAAACATATATATATATATATATATATATATATATATATATATATATATATATATATATATATATATATATATATATATATATATATATATATATATATATATATATATATATATATATATATATATATATATATTATATATATATATATATATATATATATATATATATATATATATATATATATATATATATATATATATATATATATATATATATATATATATATATATATATATATCCTCCTCTTAACTTAAAGGGAATTTAACCTTCGCGTTTGTCGAAGGTAAAGAAAAATATGTTTGTTTTTTTTAATGGAAAAATAAAATAAGGCAAAAAGAAAGCAAAATACATAATAAATATATAATCCTTTAAATTATTTCAGAAAGAAACTCCTTTCAAAGTTTTAAGTTTAATATATATATATATATATATATATATATATATATATATATATATATATATATTATATATATATTATATATATATATATATATATATATATATATATATATATATATATATATATATATATATATATATATATATATATATATATATATATATATATATATATATATATATATATATATATATATATATATATATATATATATATATATATGAAAATGGAATATGTTCCAGGAGTCTGACGTCTCCCAACATATCCCAAACATATTCTAAGTAGTCTTCTAAGTCATGGTTTGGCAGCAAGTGGATTGTCACCTCTTCGAGGCACTGGTTGATAATCGCTGTAGCGTACGGTCGTGTATGGTCATGGAGTATAAGAATGTGTCGCCATTTAA
>SEYY01013003.1:52500-54897 GCA_009176605.1 Armadillidium nasatum
TAATAATAATAATAATAATAATAATAATAATAATAATAATAATAATAATAATAATAATAATAATAATAAAAAAATAATTATAATAAAAATAATATTAAAATAAGAGAAGAGGTACAGTCGTGAACAAAAGTTCGTTCCTATTAAGCTGGAAATAAATATTTATATAAAATGGAGATCATTTCATAAACGCTCTATTTTGAATAAAAAGAAAATAAAAACATTGAGAGGGGCTTAATTGAACTGTGATTGGCTGAACCTGAAATGATCTCCATTTTATATAAATATTTTTTTCCAGCCTAATAGGAACGAACTTCTGTTCACGACTGTACTTTGCTAGGTAGTATATACCTAGGATCCCCAAGTGGGATCGAACCGGCACCCTCAAGCACGTGAATCAATCACTCTAACGTTTGAGCCACGGTAGACGCCAATATTCCTCTTGGAACGCCATTCTTTTAATTGGCTGACGGGATGGCGGATTGGTTATGACGTTAAGCATATCATTCTCGTCTCGGACGATGGAACTCTAATTCAATCTATAAAAGCAATTCTTTTCTCTCTTCTCTTCACTTGACATTTATTTTCATAATATATATATATATATATATATATATATATATATATATATATATATATATTATAATATATATATATATATATATATATTATATATATATATATATATATATATATATATATATATATATATATATATAATATATATAAGGAGAAATAAGAAGATAGATGCATGAATATTCGGAGATGTTTTTGAATTTAAAATTTTGGCTGAACGTTTACTAATAATCAATAATGAAGAGGAGTGAAACAACAACAATGACAACAAAAACAACAACAACAACAACAACAACAACAACAACAACACAACAACAACAAAATGAAGAGTCCAAACTTTGTGATGATGAAAAACTTTGTAAAGAAAAATTAGGAGGAGGAGGTTGAGAAAGATAATAATAACTACAACAACGATAATAATAATAATAATAATAATAATAACCAAGACTACTGTACCCTAAGGAAAATATAAAATCAAATAAATCGAAAATTAAAGAAAAAAAATCAAAAAAAGATTAAAAAATAAATATATATAATATATATATTATATATATATATATATATATATATATATATATATATAATATATAATATATATATATAAAAATATCTATATATACATATATGATGATATATATATATATATATATATATATATATATATATATATATATATATATATATATATAATATATATATATATATATATATATATATATAAATATATATATATATATATATATATATATATATATATATATATATATATATATATATATATATAATATATATATTATATAATAATAAGAGGTGGACCGGATATCCGCATCCGCAACTGGCGAATATCCCATCATTTTCCATATCCGCATTTTATATCCGCAACCGCATCGCATGCGCGGATAGTAAAAAATTACGTATCATGCAATCGATAAAAACTTTCAAAGGAAAACTTTGTATTGAATGCAGAACTTCTTTCTGAGCGCCATACAGGCGACTATCTTGAAACTGTATTGAAAAGATGCTGACAAAATGAAGATTTCATTAAATGAAGTGCACTACGTAGTCAGGGATTCGGGCACAAATATAAAAAAAGCACTTTCTCTGGCAAGAGTGAAAATGTAGATTGCTTTGCACACCAAACTCAGATAGTAGTTAAAAAATTCCATTATGAGTCAAAAATGTGTATCCGATTTAATAACCAAATGTAAGTTAATTGCTACGCATTTCAATCACTCCGTTGTAGCCCAAAATGAGCTGAAGAAAATACAAACGAGATTAAATGTTCGTCCACTTTCTGTCATGCAAGATATTCAAACACGCTGGAATAGTAGTTGCATATGCTGAGAGATGAGCGAAATTAATGAGGCCATTTGCCTTTATGCTTCAAGCAGCACAAAAATAAAGCTCTAATAGCTGACGAAAATGACATTTTAAATAATTGTATTAATATCCTTAAATCTTTTGAAGAATTAACAAAGACTAAAGTTCAGCTGAATCATGTTTGTCAGATTATACCACTTGTTTCAACATTGAAAGTTGTGTTAACAAATGTTATTAAGTCTAAGGAGTTTCAAGGATGACTGAAACATTAAGAAGGAGATGAACGACAGATTTGAAAACCTGGAAAATGATGATGCTTATACAATTGCAACCTTTTTAGATCCTAGGTACAAAAAAAAATTTTTTAAACCAACTTGTTTCTCAGAATGTTAAAATCAAATTAGGATGCTTATGCGAGATGATAAACAGCTAAAATAACGCCTTTCAGAAAAAGCAAAAGCTCTCTGATACAAAAGAAACAAAATATGTTAGCTTAAGCATTGC
>SEYY01013004.1:0-11315 GCA_009176605.1 Armadillidium nasatum
CGTATCCAGCAATGCCACTATTCCATATAATGCAAATCCACTAATTGACACAATGACATCAAATGGCTATGTAAATTACATAACAAGCATCACAAGGCCAAATACACATCAAACCTCCACAATAATCGATCATATATGGTCAAATAAGCAAGATTCAATAAAATCCTACACATTGTACTCAGATATTTCGGACCACTACCCTTGCGTATTAATGCTGGAAACACCACCTACTTCAAAAGAACATAAGAAAATAGCCTTTAGACTCGTATCTAATGACCGTAAAAATAAGTTTCCTAAGCCAAATAAAGTCAACAGATTTTTCTTTTGTGCACAGTGTCTATGTTTCAATTGATGAAAAATTCAAATTATTCAACCATAATTTCTACAATATTTACAACAAACACTTTCCCATAAAACACAAAACTGCTACAGAAAAAAGGATTATGAATAAATGGTTAACAAAAGCGTTGCTAAACTCAATAAAGCAAAAACACAAACTCTATAAAAGTGTTAAGAGAGGCATCATACCAATGCAAACATTCATCGCATATTCTTCATTATTGAAAAAGCTAATTAGAAAATCTAAAGCTAACTATCTTGAAAACAAATTTCAACAAACTCAAAACGATGCCAAATCAACATGGGGATTGATAAATAACATCTTAAACCGTCACAAAAATAATGAAGTTATAATTCCGGAAATGAAAGTTAAAGACGAGATAGTGACCGATAGGCAACTCATTGTTAATGAATTAAACTCCTATTTTACAACTATAGGAGCTAAAGTAGCAGCTGAAATTCCCCAAACAAGTGTATCTTCAACTGACTACCTAGAAACACACAAAGGACAAAAATTCTCCTTTACAAACATAACTAGTTCCGAAGTCAAATGTGCAATAAATAGTTTGAAAAACAAAAACTCTGACATTCATAGTGTCCCCAACTGGATTTACAAATACTGCGCAAATGAAATCTCTCCAATATTAGCGATCCTCTACAACACTTCACTTGAATTAGGCTACTTTCCAGAAGAACTAAAAATAGCAAGGGTTACTCCCGTTCCTAAATCCATAGACACTTGTGTTCCTAATAACTTCCGTCCAATCTCTATCCTCCATACAGTTGGTAAATTATTCGAGAAACTGGTACATACACAACTTACTAATTACCTCTACGCAAATGAACTTCTCTCACAGACTCAGTTTGGATTTACAAAAAACCGTAGTACAGAAGATGCACTAACTCTCCTTACAGAAAACATATACAAAGCACTAAACGATAAGCAAACATGCATACTATTACTGGTAGACTTTTCAAAAGCATTTGATGTCGTTCCGCACAACTTACTCTTACAAAAATTAAATAGGCTTGGCGTTTCAAAAGACTCCATAAACTGGTTCCAATCATATTTATCTGGTAGAACACAATACGTGAAGTTAGGAGATGTCTCATCCTCTTTCGCTCCAATTTCTCAAGGAGTGCCTCAGGGATCTATTTTGGGTCCTCTATTCTTTAACATATATACTAATGACTTCCAAAATTGTCATGATTCTTTACATTCACAATACGCCGATGATACCGCAATTCTAATAACAGACAGTAACATAGATACACTAAACACAAAAGTAAATAATGTATTAGAAAATATTGTAACATGGGTAGAGGCAAACAGGCTTTCCCTTAACCTGCAAAAAACACAATACTTAATAATGACAAACATTAAAAGTCCTATCACTCTAAATGTTATGGCAAAAGGTACAACCATAAATAGAACTACATCTGCAAAATTATTAGGAATTATCTTCGATGAAAAACTTTCCTTTAAAAATCACATAAATAGTCTTATTAGTAAACTTGCATATGCTACCTATGCATTCCTAAAGATAAGAAACTATATTCCAAGATATATACTAAAAAACCTATATTACAGCCTTGTCTACCCTCCCCTACTATACAATTTACTAGTTTGGGGATGTTTCCGACTTTCCTCCCAACTCTGGTGGAACAATGGTAGGCCTCTGGCCTTTGCCCACCAGAGGAGAAATAAAAAAAAAAAAAAAAAAAAAAAGTGAATATCTGCTACAACCCTTAATAAAACTACATAAAAAAATAATTCGTATAATATCTGGAACACGCAATCACTATGAACATACAAGCCCACTTTTCAAACAATTATCCATACTCAAACTGCATGATATGCTCACTCTTACAATGACTACCCAAATATTCAAAATCATAAACGGATTGTCAAATAAATTACTGTCAAAGTTAATAATGAATAACCAAAATGTAAGAAGACTAAATCTACGCAGCACACGCTCACATAAACTAAGCAAAACAAAATACACATTAACAAAATCTCGGAGAGCTATTTCATATAAGGGCATTGAAAAATGGAATGATCTTCCAAAAAACATTCAGGAACTAGCAACACTTCCCACATTCCGTAAACATGTCAAAAATCACCTGCTATCAAAATACTAAAATACCCGACCTAACCACTTAACTACACACTAACTCAAAATCACAAAATTCATTATCCCAATTATAGTAAAAATTTTAGTATTATTACGGTTCATAATATTATAAATATTGTAATTATAATTTTTCGAAACTAATATTAATACAATTTTTGAATATGTCATTGCTAGTTATTCTTATTATTATTATTATTATTATTATTATTATTATTATTATTATTATTATTATTATTATTATTATATATTATTATTATTATATTATTATTATTATTATTATTATTATTATTATTATTATTATTATTATTATTATTATTATTATTATTATTATTATTATTATTATTATTATTATTATTACTTAGTACTACTATTATTGTGATTACTGGTATTTATTATTATTATTATTATTATTATTATTATTATTATTATTATTATTATTATTATTATTATTATTATTATTATTATTATTATTATTATTATTATTATTATTATTATTATTATTATTTTATTACAATTATTTTTATTACTATTATAATTTACTATTATATTTGTTCTTTTTATTATTATTATTATAAATTTTGTTATAATTATTACTATTAATATTATTATTTTTATTGTTATTATTATTACTATTATTATTATTGTTATTATTATTATTATTACTATTATTCTTATTATTAATATTATTATTATTATTTTTATTATTATAATTATTGTTTATTATTATTATTATTATTATTATATATTATTATTATTATTATTATTATTATTATTATTATTATTATTATTATTTTTATTATTATTATTATTTATTTTATTATTATTATGGTTATTATTGATATTATTATTATTACCACTATCCTTATCGCTGAAATAATTATTAGCTTACAGTTATCTCAGTACTAAGAATGTTATAGAAATTTTTTTTTCTTTTATAGTTTAGGTTAAGATTAGGACCATAAAATTATGATAAAATTAATTGTTAAAAAATTTACAATATTCAAAACTTGGAATATTATATAATGTATGGAAATATGTATAAATTTAATGGGCTCAAAGGACGATTTCGTCTCCCCAGAAGCCCATTTCAGCTTAGTATCAAACATGTAAAGTACACAATATTTGTATGTAAATTTTGTAACTGAAAAAATAAATAAAGATTAAAGATTAAAGATCTGTAATAATAGGCGAATAATATAAAGTTTATGCTACAGCTTACTTTATTAAAGAAATATGAGGATCCAAGGACATACTGTACTATGTGGTTAGGTAAACAATATTGATTTGATTGGTTAGGGCAGTTGAGGTCAATTTTGATAGGTTTATGGGGTTAGAAGTGGGACGATTAAAATTTATTAACTTGAAAAATATAAAATGTCCGTTTCTTGAAGCATGAGATAGATATGTGAGACTGAATTTTGCATATTACTTATAAAACACGTTTCGTATGTTTTGTGAAACATTTCGAAACAATATTAACTTTATATTTACCTACACTTTCATGTTGAATCATATAAATTACTATCAAAATTATTAGAATATTAGTATAATTATATAATTTCAACATAATGTATGCTCATGTTCAATGCGTCAATCTGTCTATAATGGTGAATTTCCAGTATTTGCTGTAAAAGTGCAGAGAATCGATTATATTAAAAATCCTTAAAATAGTTAATGTTGATAAATATACTGATAGTAACAGAGCAATACATGAAAATAACTGTTTTTCATGTTTTATATGAAATATTTGCATCGTATTTGAAATATGTTAACTTGAAAATGTAAGAATAAAGACGGTTGATTATGCTTGATTAGAGTTGGTTAAAATGTTGCTTAAGGTAAAACACCATAGAATCATTAGGGTATAAATGTTAGTTGATAAGTGTATTTTTGCATTTTTAATATATTAGTAAGGACATCGCTGTATGATAAAAATATGCTGAAAGATAAATATATTGTAAAAAATCTTTTATTAAATAAATATGTTTAAGTAAAATTCTACAAGTTATAGTTATAGATGCAATTAATATGAAAATCTTTATGTTAAGTGTTAACTTACTCATTTCGGGGGTGTTAAATATATGGATATCCTCTATCTGTATAAGAAATAACTCCACGTCCACTTTATAAACAGCTGCTAATGTGCATTTTCAGCTATGTTTTTGTTAATTGCTTGTGTTCCTTAAAGATATTTTACGTTAGTATACGTGTATGTGACATATTATATCAGATTTTTTTACGAAAATTTTTTATTAATCTGAAGAGATAGTACTTATAAAGGATGAATGACACATTTCGTTATAGCTTATATGCTTACATAGAGGTGTGTATAAGTGTATGGCCCTGTTTATGCATATATGAAAATGGCTATTAAGGGTATAAAATGTATCATTCGATAAGTCTATTTTTGTATTTTTAATATATTAGTAAGGACATTACTGTATAATAAAAATCATGTTGAAAGTTAAATATATGGTAAAATATCGTTTATTAGTTTAAGTAAAATTCTAAAAGTTATAATTATAGAGTGTAATTAATATGAAACTCTTGGTTAAGCGTAAAAAGTAGTCATTTCAAATTTCAAAAAACCAATATATGTCACCTATTGGTTTAGGAAATAACCCTGTGGATAGTTTAAAAGTCTAAAAATGTGTACGGTCAGTTATGTTTTCGTTAATTGCTTGGTTCTCTGAAGATACTTTAGGTTAGTATGTTTGTATGTAGCATATTATATCAGATGTTTAAGGAAAACAGAAATAAAATTAAATAATTTTAGAGAAAAATGTTAATAAAATAAATATTTCGAAGTTCTAAACAGTACAAATTAGTTTGTAAAAGAGGCGTACGTTAAGAAAATAGATGAAGTGTGGCATAATACAAATTTTTACAACATAATTATATTGGATGTTGATACCTCTCAAAAGTTAATGAATAGGTTATTAGTTTTCCTACCCTCGGTATTGGTAGATTTGAGTATTCTTATTTTTGATGCTGTCTGAAACCTTATTATGAGTATTTTATTGCTCAAGTAAAAGTATGTTCTATAAATGAAGTGTTTATATGAAGGATGCGTTAGGACGAGTGCTAGTGAGGATTCGATCTTTATCATGAGATCGGCTAAATGTTCAGTGAGAACAGGATAAACGGTATTTTGCATATGAAGAAATATGAAGTTTACCAAATTCGGTGCTAAGTATGTCGACTCTTGATATAGGATCAAGTGTAATGGGATCTAATATATAAGAATATTTTTTTGAAAAATAATAATAACAAAATGCAGGAAAAGTTATGACGGGTGTTGGTGAGGATTCGGTCTTTCTCATTGGGAATCGGTGGAATATGCATGGAAAACTTGATAAACGGTAATTAGCATATGAAAAAAATATGGAGTTTACCATCTTTCAATGCTAAGTATGTCGGCTCTTGATATGGATTAGGTGTAATGGGATCTAATATATAAGTTCATATGGTGAAAATTAATAATAATAAAAAAAAGGAAGGAAAAGTTATGATGAGTGCTGGTAAGGATTCTGTTTTTCTCGTGAGAGATAGGAATAATATTCTGGGAAAACGGGATAAAGGTGATTTAACATGTGCAGAATATGGAGTTTACTATCTTTCGATGTTAAGCATGTCGTCTCTTGATATGGATTAGGGGTAATGAGCTTTAATATATATCCGTATGGTTGAAAATAATAATAATAATAATAATAATAATAATAATAATAATAATAATAATAATAATAATAATAAGTTCTTATGAATAGGCATATGGAGTTTTGGCCTGGGTTTGCGTATGTATCATTCATCAATGTCAAGAAAAATACTACAAGTTTCAGGTGTTATTACCTGGAAAGCGGTATTTATTAGGATGGGATTATATTTCTCTCAATCAATGTAACAAAGAGGTAAAAAGGTTAGCAAATATCTACCTAATCTAAGAAAAGAGGTGGGACCTAGCCTTATTTTGTGCTAATTCCCAATGCTAATTATCAGAATATCATTAGTATGGACTCTGCTGGCGTGAAGCTCAGATGGATAGTGTTGGTCTTAGTGGTATATTGTCGAAAGTAAATGTTATAATATTATATTGTAATATAATATATATTATATGTTTCTTTGTTTACATTTGCTTTTAAAAGAAATCCGGTGTCACATTATGTTTATATCACTTATTAAGTATGTAAAATACATAGTTTTATATTATTGAAATGCTAATTTTTGTAATATTATGTGAAATTTGTTTAAAATGTTTAGAAAGAAACTTTTTTTATTAAAAATTTCTCATTTATTTTAAAGGTTAAACGATATTAAAGTCTGAAATCTTCTTAATTTGCGGATGACAGATAAAGAGACAGAAAAACTCTCAAGTAATTGGGTTTATGAATAAATGTTTGTATTTCTTTGTGCTTGAGAGAGAAAGTTGTGGCTAAAGTGAATGTATTAGAGAATGTATATCTATTATGTACTTATTTTGAGTTTACAAATGCGTATGTGTGTGTGCGCATGTGTTTGGAATGTTTGAGAGCATGCATGATTAAGTGTCTGCCCTTACAGGCTTCTATAGCCTAACTCATATTGATAAGTAAGGTGTCTTAAGGGCTTAGGTTGAGATATTGCTACTGCTACTAATACGTATAACATAATAAGAATAATAACAATAATGTATGTGTTTAACAATCTTTTAAATATAATGATATATGTGTGTAAGTGTGTGTGTGTAGCTTACTTACGTTTTCGCGACAGGAATAAAGACACACACCTGCGTCTGCAAGACAGGACGCGAAATGCCGCGACATTTTGCCTGTCGCGATATTTCAATTTTCTTGAATTCTTACATATTTTCATGTTCTCTATCAATTTTTGTTAAAAAAAATACTATGTCGCGATTTTACCCATTTATGTATTTTTTACACAAATTTTGTGTGAAAATTTCCAAGTTACACTTTCTGGTGCTTTCATCTTTGCTTTTAGAAGTTCATGGGCAAATGAATAGTTTTTAGCGATACTCTATTCAATAGTAAAATCGATACTCTGTTGTCATTGAAATCGATACTCTGTTTATCAATAAAATCGACTGAGTAACCAATATATATATATATATATATATATATATATATATATATATATATATATATATATATATATATATATATATATATATATATATATATATAATATATTATTGAATAGAGTATCGCAAAAAGTATTCATTTGCCCATGAACTTCTAAAGCAAAGATGAAAGCACCAGAAAGTGTAACTTGGAAATTTTCACACAAAATTTGTGTAAAAAATACATAAATGGGTAAAATCGCGACATAGTATTTTTTTAACAAAAATTGATAGAGAACATGAAAATATGTAAGAATTCAACAAAATTGAAATATCGCGACAGGCAAACTGTGTCTGCACTTCGCGTCCTGTCTTGCAGACGCAGGTGTGTGTCATTATTCCTGTCGCGAAAACGTAAGTAAGCTACACACACACATGAACATAAGCACATATACACAATCACAAAACCAGATGTAACACATACATTATTCTATTATTCTTATTATGTTACGTTAGTAGCAGTAGCATATCTAACCAAGCCCTTAAGCACCTTACTTATCAATATGAGTTAGGCTATAGAAGCCTGTAAGGGCAGACACTTAATCATGCATGCTCTCAAACATTCCAAACACATACACACAAGCAAACTCAAAATAAGTACATAGATATACTTCTCTAATACATTCACTTTAGCCACAACTTTCTCTCAAGCACAAACAAACAAACATTCACCATAAACCCATTACTTGAGAGTTATCTGTCTCTTTCCCAACACCTTTAATACTTAACTTTTAAAAAGAAATTTTAAATAAAAGTTTCTTTAAATATTTTAAACAAATTTCACATAATATTACAAAAATTAGCATTTCAATCTATAAAACTATGTATTTTACATACTTAATAAGTGTATAACAAATGTACACGGATTTCTTTAAAAGAAAATGTAAACAAGAACATATAATATATTTATATAATATAATATTATATTTACTTTCGACAATATACCACTAAGACCAACACTATCCATCTGAGCTTCACGCCAGCAGAGTCCATACTAATGATATTCTGATAATTAGCATTGGGAATTAGCACAAAATAAGGCTAGGTCCCACCTCTTTTCTTAGATTAGGTAGATATTTGCTAACCTTTTTACCTCTTTGTTACATTGATTGAGAGAAATATAATCCCATCCTAATAAATACCACTTTCCAGGTAATAACACCCGACCTTTTAGCCTTTTTCTTGACATTGATGAATGATACATACGCAAACCCAGGCCAAAACTCCATATGCCTATTCATAAGAACTTATTATTATTATTTATTATTATTATTATTATTATTATTATTATTATATTTTCAACCATACGGATTATATTAAAGCTCATTACCCTAATCCATATCAAGAGCCGACATGCTTAACATCGAAAGATAGTAAACTCCATATTCTGCACATGTTAAATCACCTTTATCCCGTTTTCCCAGAATATTATTCCTTCTCTCACGAGAAAAACAGAATCCTTACCAGCACTCATCATAACTTTTCCTTCTTTTTTTTATTATTAATTTTCCCATATGACTTATATTTAATCCCATTACACCTAATCCATATCAAGAGCCGACATACTTAGCCAAAGATGGTAAACTCCATATTTTTTATATGCTAATTACCGTTTATCAAGTTTTCCATGCATATTCCACCGATTCCCAATAAAGACCGAATCCTCACCAACACCCGTCATAACTTTTCCTCATTTTGTTATTATTATTTTCAAAAAAATTTCTTTTAGATCCCATTACACTTGATCCATATCAAGAGTCGACATACTTAGCACCGAATTTGGTAAACTTCATATTTCTTCATAGGCAAAATACCGTTTATCCTGTTCTCACTGAACATTTAGCCGATCTCATGATAAAGATCGAATCCTCACTAGCACTCGTCCTAACGCATCCTTCATATAAACACTTCATTTATAGAATACTTTTACTTGAGCAAAAAAACTCATAATAAGATTTCAGACAGCATCAAACATAAGAATACTCAAATCTACCAATACCGAGGGTAGGAAAACTAATAACCTATTCATTAACTTTTGAGAGGTATCAACATCCGATTTAATTATGTTGTAAAAATTTGTATTATGCCACACTTCGTCTATTTTCTTAACGTACGCCTCTTTTACAAACTAATTTGCACTGTTTAGAACTTCGAAATATTTATTTTATTAATTAACATTTTTCTCAAAAATTATTTAATTTTATTTCTGTTTTCCTTAAACATCTGATATAATATGCTACAAACATGCATACTAACCTAAAGTATCTTCAGAGAACCAAGCAATTAACGAAAACATAGCTGACCGTACACATTTTCAGACTTTTAAACTATCCATAGGGTTATTTCCTAAACCAATTGGTGGTATTTATATATTTTGTCTTTTGAAATGACTACTTTGACACTTAATTAACAAAGATTTTCATATTAAATACACCCTATAACTATAACTTTTAGAATTTTACTTAAACTAATAAACGATATTTTACCATATATTTAACTTTCAACATGATTTTTATTATACAGTAATGTCCTTACTAATATATTAAAAATACAAAAACGAATGATACATTTTATACCCTTAATAGCTTTTCATATTAAACAGGGCCATACACTTATACACACCTCTATGTAAGCATATAAGCTATAACGAAATGTTATTCATCCTTTATAAGTACTATCTCTTCAGATTAATAAAAAATTTTCGTAAAAAAATCTGATATAATATGTCACATACACGTATACTAACGTAAAGTATTTTCAGAAAACAAGCAATTAACAAACATAGCTGAAAATGCACATTAGCAGCTGTTTATAAAGTGGACGTGGAGTTATTTCTTATACAGATAGAGGATATCCATATATTTAACACCCCCGAGATGAGTAAGTTCACTTAAAAATTTATATAATTGCATCTATAACTATCTTTAGAATTTACTTAAACATATTTATTTAATAAAGATTTTTTACAATTTTTATCTTTCAGCATATTTATCATACAGCGATGTCTTAATATATAAAAATGCAAAAACACACTTATCAACTAACATTTATACCCTAATGATTCTATGGTGTTTTACCTTAAGCAACATTTAACCAACCTTAACCAAGCATAATCAACTCTTTATTCTTACATTTTCAAGTTAACATATTTCAATACGATAAAATATTTCATATTAAACATGAAAAAAGTTATTTTCATGTATTGCTCTGTTACTATCAGTATTTTTATCAACATTAACAATTTTAAGGATTTTTAATATAATCGATTCTCTGCACTTTTACAGCAAATACTTGAAATTCACCATTATAGACAGATTGACGCATTGAACATGAGCATACATTAAGTTGAAATTATATAATTATACTAATATTCTAATAATTTTGATAGTAATTTATATGATTCAACATGAAAGTGTAGGTAAATACAAAGTTAATATTGTTTCGAAATGTTTCACAAAATACACGAAACTTGTTTTATAAGTAATACGCAAAATTCAGTCTCACATATCTATCTCATGTTTCAAGAAACGGACATTTTATAATTTTCAAGCTTATATATTTTAATCTTACCACTCCTAACCCCATAAACCTATCAAAATTGACCTCAACTTCCCTAACCAATCAAATCAATATTGTTTACCTAACCATAGTAGAGTATGTCTTCGGATCCTCATATTTCTTTAGTAAAGTAAGATGCAGCATAAACATTATACTATTCGCCTATT
>SEYY01013005.1:0-10000 GCA_009176605.1 Armadillidium nasatum
TATATATATATATATATTATATATATATATATATATATATATATATATATATATATATATATATATATATATATATATATATATATATATATTACGAGAGATAGCTTCTTTCCTAGTGAACCTTAATCTTATTAGAAAGATCAAAGCCAGTACTAGGTTTTTCAACACACTCAATTAATGCACTGTGAACGTTTCACACCATATTTTGGTCCGGCTTCAGCACACACTGAATTTTACAAATTTCTATTTTGAAAAAACAATCAAAATATAGATAAACTATCTATGTGATATTTAAAATAATAATAATTGCAATTAAATAATAAAAAATAAAGAAATAATATTAATATTGAAATAACAAATAAAAATAAAAAGACTGGACTATTTTGGAAAAAGGACTTCATTACTTGAGTGAAAAGGACAATAGAAGAAGCTTGATCATTTTAAGATGGGAAATGAGATTTTATACTTTGAACTTCAAAATCGTAGAAAATGTTGAAGAATAGAGTAATTAGAAGAATAAATAGGGTGGGTATCTCCATCATCTTTTATGGTAGAGTGTACAGGAGAGCAAAGAGGAAGGGCTGTTCTAAAGGAAACTCCTCTTTTCTAATCAATCCTTACTTTTAATTGTAGACCAGTTTGGCTTACATTCGCCGCATTACAGCTAACACACTTAAATAAATAAATTAATGAGGATCTGAGAATCATTGGGTGGAACTCCTTGTGTCTGAAGAAGATTTAAATTGAAAGGGAGTTATAATTTATAAGAATGAACTGGCATTTTGGGAATGTACAGTCGTGAACAAAAGTTCGTTTATATAAAATGGGGATCATTTCAGGTTCAGCCAAAAACAGTTCAATTAAGCCCCTCTCAATGTTTTTATTGTCTTTTTATTCAAAATAGAGCTTTTATGAAATGATTTCCATTTTATATAAATATTTATTTCCAGCCTAATAGGAACGAACTTTTGTTCACGACGTACCAATTATAGAATATTCTATTAAGTTGAGATGTAAGTGATCCTATTATATATTGAAATTTTAAAATATATTTTTTGTTTGAGTACAGTATCAAATTGAAAGGTGGGTCTGAAGATATTAGTGAGATTCTCGTTAATATTTTTTCCAATTGGAACTTTGGGAATAAATTAAAATGAAAAAGTATTTTTATAAATTTCATCTCTGTATAGAATATTTATTATTACAGTATATATATATATATATATATATATATATATATATATATATATATATATATATATATATATATATATATATATATATATATATATATATATATATATATATATATATATATATATATATATATATATATATATATATATATATATATATATATATATATATATATATATATATATATATATATATATATATATATATATATATTAAAATTAGTGATGGATAGCATGTCATATTTTCTTATTTGCGGATGCATATGAGGATGCGGATATAGAATTTTTGTTCAGTGCGGATGAAGATGCGGATTGGGATGTTGAATTTTTGCAAGTGCTAATGCGAATGCAGATGCGGATGTTAATTTTGATGAGGATGCTCCACGAATGCAGATGCGTATGCCATTACTAATATATATATATATATATATATATATATATATATATATATATATATATATATATATATATATATATATATATATATATATATATATATATATATATATATATATATATATATATATATATATATATATATATGTGTGTGTGTGAGCATTTAAAAGCAGATTGAAATTAAAATTTAATTAAAACTGAAACAAATATATAAAAGAGGATCTACTCTTTTAGATACCAAGACATACTCATCAGACTAGCGTCTAATTAAAGTGGAAGTGCGCAAAATGTATTGTGTCTACAATATTATTACGAATTACAAAGTAATACCTTTAATTTACATCTACTTAATATATTTTACTACTTTTCTTTTGAACTTGCAAAGCATTAATTTTGGTAGTTGAAGAATGATGTGCTAGTTATTTGATATGATTTTAATTTTTTGAGGGTTTTAAAGATTTTGTTTTCCTCTTAACAGTTAATTAAGAAGTGATTATTCATCTTCTGGGTGAGATTGGCTCCAATGCTAAATTACTTTAAAAACTTTCTACTTATTAACCCCTTCGTCTGTTTGCCTTCTTTGTCTTTACAATAAGAGACTAACTCCCTATCTCTTTACCTACAGGTTATATAATACAACGATAATTGCTTGTGATAACAGACCACTCTCATTCCACCTCATTTGATACGCTCGCGAAGAATATAAAGAGTGATACCTCTTCAAACAAATTATCTGTAAATTTCGGTAACTCAAGACTTTTTCAGACTCTTTCTGTACTATTTTCTCCACGCCATTATCCTTTTTCTTGAAATTTCTATGCATTGTCCTTTCCGCAGAATTAAATCTTCTTTCACTTCTTTAGCTTGCTTCCAGCATTCACCTGACAAATAAGCAAAGCAGAATAAACTGCAAAATAAGCTACTTTTAATTCTAACCACTCTCCAGAAATAAGCTCAGCCAGGAGTGGTGGTAACAGCATAATAAATAGAGTATTAAGTTCGCTAAACAACATTTTCGGGAGCAACCAAAAAACGAAAGCCAAACTTTTCATCATTAAAAAATAAATACGAAGTCAAATAAAATTCTCAACAAAATTCGAAAGTTAAATTAAAGTTTGTCAAATGGGAAAATTTTTAACCATGAAGTTGTTTATGTTCAGTGGAGGAAAAGGATAAAAAATACGACGGAGAGGAAAAGTAGAAGAAAGAGGAAAGAGAGGAAGAAAAGTCACAAAGAAGAATGGGAATATTAGAGAGAGAGGGAGAGAGAGAGAGAGTGAAAGAAAGAAAAAGAAAGAGAGTTAGAGGGAGAGAAAGAGTAAGAGAAGAGAGTGGTGGAAAGGGCAAGAATGAAAATGGGAATGACAAAATGAGTTAAAGATAAAGAGAAAGATAGAGATAGATCGACATAGATGCATATATATTAATATATATATATATATATATATATATATATATATATATATATATATATATATATATATATATATATATATATATATATATATATATATATATATATATATATATATATAATATATAAGAGAAGATATAGAGAGAGGTGGAAACATCGAATCGCAGAAGCATTCCGTAATAAAAAGAAGAAACAAAAAATTTTAATATCTAATTAAATTCTCTCTAAGAATTTACTAATTAATTAAAATTTCTTAATACGGTAATTAAATAAGAATTAAAAATAAAAAAAAAAAAACAATGAAAATATGCAATTGAAAATTTTTGGAAAAAGCAAATTGAGAAAGATACTTTTTAAATTATACTTAACCTGTATATGGAAATTAACACCATTGTTACCATTATATATATATATATATATATATATATATATATATATATATATATATATATATATATATATATATATATATATATATATATATATATATATATATATATATATATATATATATATATATATATATATATATATATATATATATATATATATATTATATAATATATTATATATTTATATATATATATATATATATATATATATATATATATATATATATATATATATATATATATATATATATATATATATATATATATATATATATATATATATATATATATATATATATATATATATATATAGAGTTTGTAGATAATACCCGAGTGGTTATATCTGTGAAGGTAATGATGGATGCATTAAACTTCAAAGTGAATTAGACAAACTATTCAGATGGGCATGTGAATAGAAGATTAATTTTAATAGTAAAAAGTGTAAAGTTCTTAGTGTAAGTAACTTGAATGAAAGATTTAAATACGAAATGAATGGAGATTGGCTTAAGTCTATGGGAAAAGATTTAGGTGTTATTATTCAGCAGAAATCTAATAGTGGCCAATCATTGTTTGAAAGCAATTAAAAGAGTTAGTAAGATGTTAGGTATTATAAATTGCAATATTATTTACAAGAGCAAGGAAGTTATAAGTAAGCTTTAAAATAGCAATATCAGGCCACTGTTAGAGTACTGTACACAAGTTTGGGCTACTCATTACGTAAAAATAAAGATATAATAGGAAAAAGTACAACGTAGAACAACAAAAATGATTTTTGAGTTTGAGACTAAAAGTTATTTGGAGAGACAGAGGGAATTAGGATTGTTCTCTGTTGAAAGGAGATTTAATAGAGGTGATATAATACAAGTTTACAAAATATCTCCTAATTATACTGATATCAATAAATTCATTGAAAGAAGTGGAAGTCCGTATTTTGGCATTGTTGTTGAACATTGAAAATTAAGATAAGTATTATTTAAAACAAAACTCAGATGAAAGACCTGTTCGCATGATAATAAATAAAAAAGAAGCAGTGCCACAATAATATAAGAAAATATTCATTCAGTAATAAAGTAGTTAATTTTTGGAATTATTTGCTAAAGGAAATTGATGAATGCAATTCACTTAAAACATTCAAAATGGACCTGGATAAGTATATTAAAAATCTTGCATTATATATCGTGATTAAAACTAATTAGCTAGATATTTTATATATATATATATATATATATATATATATATATATATATATATATATATATATATATATATATATATATATATATATATATATATATAATATATATATATATATATATGGTTGTCTACCTTATCTAAAATGGTAATTATTATTGAGAAAGGAATAAAAAAAAATTTATTAGATTTAAAAAGAATAAATAGATAAAAGTGGTACAATTTTAGGCATTTTTAAAAAATATTTTACATTTGAATTTTTTTTTTTTTTTTTCACCAGAGCATTCATCTATTCGAAGAGGGGAATTCTCTAGGAAATAGGAAATTATTTCCTTGGATTCTCGTGATTTATCGAATCAAAACCTTCAAACATAATTATTACAACACTAGTAGTTTTTGCATTTCCAAATATATATTTATAACTAAACTTTTCACTTAAATAATTATCTGTTGACCTAAATCAATTATGAGTAATTGATATCAGTTTCTTTGGCCTGTAATTAAATTGAAGTTCTGTGTGTAATAATTCATTGTATATCCTTCAAAGGATATACAAAATGCTATTAAATGTTAACAGGAGAAAAAGAAAAAATATTAATACTATTATTCGTTTTCAACACATTCTTACTAAACCTATTAAAGTTGTTTCTATGTGAAGCAAAACTGTAACGTTAAAACACTGCAAAAATTGTCCTAACGAATCGTTGGGACAAGTTCCAAAAATGTC
The DNA here is from genome assembly GCA_009176605.1 of Armadillidium nasatum. Taxonomy (NCBI): domain Eukaryota; kingdom Metazoa; phylum Arthropoda; class Malacostraca; order Isopoda; family Armadillidiidae; genus Armadillidium; species Armadillidium nasatum. The sequence goes on from SEYY01013005.1 coordinate 5,317, forward strand.
ACAACAAAATTTTTCAGATATATTCTTATTGGAAAGTAAATCGGTGAAGCGACTTTCTTATGCTTAACTTGTCTCTTCTCAATTGAAAATTTTACCGAGGCATTTTTATCACTTGTCCCAACGATTTGTTAGGACAATTTTTGCAGTGTACTTGCAGTTAATCAATTTTATAAGCTTCTTTTAGGGAGTTTTATTCGCAAGGTATTGAAATCATTTATAAACAATTGAATAGTAATTCTCTATGATATTAATTTCAATTTTAAAGAAAATATAGAGCGATTCTCATTTGCCAATCTCGCATTTTTTTTTTTTTTTTTTTTTAAATTGACATCATTAATTGTTATCAATTCTTATTAGCCTCATTTTTGGCAAAATATTTTTCAACTACTTTAATAGTAGAGTCGATTATGTTCATTATTATTATTATTATAAATATATATATATATATATATATATATATATATATATATATATATATATATATATATATATATATATATTATATATATATATATATATATATATATATATATACAAAATATTAAATTTGTAAGTTCATTAAATGGAATTAGGGAATTTTAAATCTCTCACGCTGTTATGAATTGTTTCAAACACTTAAGCTCTTCCAGATATATATATATATATATTATATATATATATATATATATATATATATATATAATATATATATATATATATATATATATATATATATATATATATATATATATATATATATATATATATATATATATATATATATATATATATATATATATATATATATATATATATATATATATATATATATATATATATATATATATATATATATATATATATATATATATATATATATATATATATATATATATATATATATATATATATATATATATATATATATATATATATATATATATATATATATATTATATATATATATATATATATATATATATATATATATATTATATATATATATATATATATATATATATATATATATATATATATATATATAATATATATATATAATATAGTATATATATATATATATATATATATATATATATATATATATATATATATATATATATTGAGCAGATGTTGCAGCTCCTTACTCGTATCCATGATCGTCTTGGAGATGAACCCAACATTCTAGAACTTTTCTAATATCTAATCCTTCTCCTTATACTGTTAAACTTCTTATCTCTTTATCCTCTTCTATCTCTTCACGTCTTCCGCAAGAAAGACCCCCTTCTATTTAAGGGAAACGTTTGTGGCATTTCGGTGCCGCAAGCTGGTTAGACTTGCGGTCGTACTTCTTTGATTTTCTGTGGAATGATTATTGCTTCAGTGAGAGGAGTCCCTCGGAGTGTGCTAAACGAATAACCGAGGTGATTCTCTCTGGCAAGTAGGAGTACATTCTATTTTCTTTCCCTTCTACTAGACCTAACAAACCTTGATTTAACTTTGCTTGTTCTCGCGCTATCCAGCGCACTGACGCTGCCTCCAGGGATCATCGTCCTCTTCAAACTACAGAAGCTCACACAACTTATATTTCATCCAGGAATCGTGCAAAATCTATCCTTCTTAACACAAAACCTCTTTTCTCTGTAGAAAATGCAATAATCTTTCCGGTTACTCTTCCTCACGCTCTCTGGCATTTTGCAAAAAATGTCAAATCTTCCGATGGCACAACTGCTATTTTACCTTCTTCTAAAGCTGAACAAGTCGCTAAAACCTTTGCCTCTAATTCAACTTTAGACGATTCCGGAGTTATTCCTCCTCCTTCAAACCCCTCCAACTCATTTATGCCTAACATTATAATTTCTTCTAAACATGTCTTTTCTGCTCTCTCTTTCACATTTCTGATCTCTTTGAGCTTAATACTAAGAAGGCGTACGGTCCCGATGGTATTCCTCCTGTGGTTCTCAAATCTTGTGCATCTGAGCTTGCTCCCTGCCTTGGTAAACTATTTCGTCTTTGTCTTTCTACTTCAACCTTCCCTTCTTTTGGAAACGTGCACACATTCACCCTGTGCCGAAGAGAGGGATCCCTCTCAACCCTCCAACTACCCTCTCATTTCTTTGACCTCCGTTCTCTCTAAAGTTTTCGAATCTATCCTTAACACGAAGATTTGAAAACATCTCAATTCTTCTCATCTTATCTCTAATCGTCAGTATGGCTTTCCTAAGAAACGATCTTCTTTCTCTACTCTCTGACTCTTAGTCCTCCGCTCTTCGGCATTTCGATGAATCTTTACTGTCGCGCTGGACATATCAAAAGATTTCGATAGAATCTAGCACAAAGCTTTGATTTCTAAACTTCCCTCTCTCGGTATCTATCCTTCTATCTGTGATTTTCTCTCTAATTTACTTTCGGGTTGTTCTATAGCAGCTCTTGTAGACGGCTTATGTTCTTTTTTTAAATCTATTATAGTGGTGTTCCTTAGAGTTTTGTTCTATCCCAACACTTTTTCAAGTTTTCACTAATCATCTTCTTTCTATTATTTCATTTCTTATCCATCCCTATGCTGTTGATTCCACCCTTCATTACTCTTTTCAGTTTCAAATACGTCCCTCCCAACAGCAGTTAATAAACTCGAGAAGGGTATCCTTGGAGCAACTGACTTCTGATCTTTCACGTATTTCAAATTGGGGCAGAGAAAACATGGTAGCTTCAATGCCTCAAAAACTCAGTTTCTCCATCTCTCTACTCGACATAATCTTCCACAAAACTATGATATCTACTTCGAAAGCACACAACTCAAACCTTCATCTGTTCTAAGTGTTCTTGGTGTATCTTTTTCTCGTGATCTTTCTTGGAAAGATCACATTACTTCTCTCTCTCTCTAAACAATCTTCTAAGAGGTTGAGTCTTCTGAGGTGCATTCAGAATTACTTCACGCCACCTCAGTTGCTTCACACATCTGGGGTGTTCCTCTCATACAGCTCTCTTTGAGAAGGTGGAGTCTAGAACTTTACGTCTTATCAACTCTCCTGTTGTTACCAACTCCCTCCAATCTATTTCTGCCAGTCGAATTGTTGCGTCATTCTCTCTATACTATAGCTATTACAACTGACACTACCCTCTCGTCGCATACCTCTTTTATTGAGAAGAGCTCGGGCTCCACGTCTTTCTTCATAGTCTCATCCGCCATGCATCTGGACTTGTCGACCACAATCGACTAGGATAAAGTTTTTCCAACTCCGGTGGAATTCGGTAGGACAATGACCTTTGCTCAAGAAATAAAATAATAATATATATATATATATATATATATATATATATATATATATATATATATATATATATATATATATATATATATATATATATATATATATATATATATATATATATATATATATATATATATATATATATATATATATATATATATATATATATATATATATATATATATATATATATAATATATATATATACATATATATATATATATATATATCACATCTGGTTTTTAAATTTATGAGGTCTTTTGATTCACCAGAGTTAGGAATTGTCGATTTCCAATTTTGACATGATCTGCTTTCCAACGTTTGAAAAACTGAAAAGAAATTCTAAAAGTGGAAGGAGAAAGAGTACTCTAGAATTTAAAAGGTGAAGAACATGTAGGAGTGAAAATAGTATTAAGTTTATGGTTAGAATTAAAAAAAAATGAGAGAATAAAATTATGTTAAAAATAAGAGTCTGAAGAGATTTCGTTAAAAATGGAGATATAGAGAGATTGGAAAAGATTAGTTAAGTGGAAGAGTTAATAAGATGAGTGTTAGATTTCATCTTTTCCAGAAAAGCAAGGTGAGTAGAATAAACCGAGGAGTTCGATGCATTTCCCATATAAGAACTGGAAAAAGAAAAAGGAAAAAGAAAAGGGAAATAGTTTACGAGGAAAGCAAATATAATAATATTGAAAAACAGACAAAATTTAGAGATATGATTTCGTTGAAGATAATATTTTGAAAGATTTTGTTGAGAAAATAGATGGAATTGAATCTTTGAGACACCGAAAACATATATTTGCAATGATTAGGAAAACGAAAAGATCAGTGACCTGCTACCCCAAGGAAAGGACATTAGCTGTTGATCCTAGAATCTTTTTAAAAGTAAGAGCGCTGAAAGGGAGGTAGGGGAGCCATTGACTTCGTGATGAGTAGACGAAAATGTTTTAGTAAGACAGTCATTGATTTAAATTAAAATAAGATTTTGGAACGGAACAGAACCCTGATGAACACTACAATTACTAATTTAGAATATAAGCATTGAAGAATGAAGGTTTAAAAATCAAAGCTTTGTACCTTGTGTTTATCGAAAGAAATCTATAAATCTAGCATCACATCAAAGGATTCGCCAAAATTCCAAAAAAATGGATACGTAAAGAGTCAGAAAAGGAATTGAAGATTAGCGGGAATTAGTGATATAATAAGATTAGAAGATATAAAATATTTCCAAAACTTTCAGTTCAGGATAGATTCTAAAATTATATAAATATATATATATATATATATATATATATATATATATATATATATATATATATATATATATATATATATATATATATATATATATATATATATATATATATATATATATATATATATATATATATATATATATATATATATATATATATATATATATATATATATATATA
>SEYY01013006.1:7500-10000 GCA_009176605.1 Armadillidium nasatum
AAAAAAATATATAATATATATATATATATATATATATATATATATATATATATATATATATATATATATATATATATATATATATATATATATATATATATATATATATATATATATATATATATATATATATATATATATATATATATATATATATATATATATATATATATATATATATATATATATATATATATATATATATATATATGTGTGTGTGTGTGTGTGTGTGTGTGTGTGTGTGTGTGTGTGTGTGTGCGCGCGTTCTTGTGTCTGTAACTGTAACATGCACGAGTGTATGATTGTATCAGCTATTCGTCAGCTGTGTGAGGACTTAAAACTTTGAAAAGTTTGTCGTATATTTCTAAAATAGTTTTCTCAAGTCACAAAAAAAAAAACTATGTAAAATGGTGAAATAAAAAATTAAAAAAATTTTACTCTTCAGTTTCCCCTTTACTAATTTTTCCTCCGTTTTCTTTTTCCGTAAATATCCCATTTTCTATATCTTAAAAAATCTTTTAAGCCTCCAATATCTGTTAAGATTTTAAACGTCTGTAATATATTTGCGTCCAAAACTTTTTTTTTTCTTTTTCTAATTAGGTTATTATTTTTCTTTTCCTTTTTTTTTTCATTCTTTCTTGAGTGATTCGAACAGCTGGTGCCAATTCGATCAGCGTCAAACAGCTCACCGTTTACGCCGAATTTGATGCTACTTTCGGATCATTGAAGATTTTGCGCTTCACATTTGATAGATTTTTTTTTTCACTTTTTTTTTTATATATATTTTTACTTTTCAAGAAATACTGTTCTATCAATTTTTTTATCGCTTAATTTTATAATTATTATATATTATATGAGAGAGAGAGAGAGAGAGAGAGAGAGAGAGAGAGAGAGAGAGAGAGAGAGAGAGAGAGAGAGAGAGAGAGAGAGAGAGAGAGAGAGAGAGAGAGAGACGCGCCTTGAACATTTCTAATGTAATTCTCACTACAACTTTAAAAAAAAAATAACTATCTTAAAGATAGCAACTACCACTTATTCCATAATAATTAAAAGCCTTTTTACGGTGTAGTAGACTATCATAATTGTTGGTACTTCTACGTTGTAGTGAATCTTTAAAGTATTTAATCTAATCGTCTCCAAATAACCACCAAACACAACTCAATTCATAACCTCTTTCTTCATTATCAAAACGACTTCTTTCCTTCTTAATGCTTTTATTGCAAACTCAGCATTTACTGATTCTAGTTTTTTTTTTGACAAATCTCAACATCCAAGCAACATTTTGGTCATCCATTTCCCAGGTTCTCTGTTTGCCTGATTTTCTCTCTCTCTCTCTCTCTCTCTCTCTCTCTCTCTCTCTCTCTCTCTCTCTCTCTCTCTCTCTCTCTCTCTCTCTCTCACACAACACACACACACACACGCGAATAAGATATGAAAAATGGGGTCAATTGAGACACACACACACACACACACACACACACACACACACACACACACACACACACACACATACATATATATATATATATATATATATATATATATATATATATATATATATATATATATATATATATATATATATATATATATATATATATATATATATATATATATATATATAATATAAATAAATAAATTAAAAATAACTTTATTATTGCAATAAACTTTTATGTTCTCTTCCCCACGACCAAACCCAATTATACTAATACACACAAACACATACACACCTACACACACACTACACACTATACACACACGCACACGCACACACACACGCACACACACCTACACACACAAACACACACTTCTACTCATTGGTAATTAAAGTAATAATAGTAGTTTACATGTATGGGAGTAGGGGGAATAATATTCCGTTGGTTTTGTTTGTAAAGTTTCAGAGAGAAAAATAGTTTAGGGAAATAAAAAAAATAAGGGGTGGGAGGGTTTTTTTGGGGGAGGATAGGGTTATTCGTATTATAAGACCCCCCACTCTCTCAAATCCTTTTCCCAAGCTATATATATATATATATATATATATATATATATATATATATATATATATATATATATATATATATATATATATATATATATATATATATATATATATATATATATATATATATATATATATATATATATATATATATATATATATAGTTACGAAACAATAAACGTTTTATGCGCAGATTTATGCTATAATAATAATAATAATAATAATAATAATAATAATAATAATAATAATAATAATAATAATAATAATAATAATAATAATAATAATAATAATTAATATTATTTTTATTATTTATTTTTTTATTTATTATTATTATTATTATTATTATTATTATTATTAATAGTAGTAGTAATATATTAGCAACTGCAGCAATGATATAATGCAAGTGATTAAAAAAATATAAAATCATTCGGTTTGCTTAAGTTTGATAGGTTAATTTAGTTTAGGTTAGGTAACGTTTGGTTTGGTTAGGTCAGGTCAGGT
>SEYY01013007.1:0-5000 GCA_009176605.1 Armadillidium nasatum
TACTGATGATAAACTTTCCTATCTCAGAGATTTATGGTCTTATGCCCTCAGAGACCATGGGAAGACTTGTGGGGGCGCTTGACATATCTAAGTCATTCGACCGGGAATGGTATGCGTCACTACGTTCCAAGATCCCCTCCTTTGGGTTTCATCTATCTCTTCGCTTACTTATCTCTAGCTTTCTTCCTAATCATTCCATTTCGGCAGTTGTTGATTGTTCGACTTCTTCATAATTTCCTGTCAATAATGGTGTTCCTCAGGGTTCTGTCTTGTCTCCTACTTTATTCCTATATTTTATTAATGACCTTCTCAGCTGTTCATCTAACCCTATTCATTCTTCTACTTATTTGAAATTTACTCCATCTTTTGCATCTAGAGTTGCCTTCCCTCTTCATCTTTCCGATTGCATTCTTGCAGGTCTGAATAGAATTTCCTAGTGGGCCGTTCAACTTTGAATTCAATTCTTTAAAAACTCAACTTTTAGAACTCTAACTCTCAAAGACACCTCCTAACTTTTCTATTTGTTTCGATGGTTCTTCCATCTCTGCTGTTCATAATGTAAACTTCCTTGGCCTTCACATAAAAAAAGCCTTGGAAACCTCACATCATAAAGGTTGCTAGGGATGCCTCAAAAAAACTTGGAGTTTTGTTTAGACTTCGGGAATTTTTTTGTTGGTGGTTCAGGTTTCATCCTTCTTTTGAATAGGGTTGAGTCAAAGGCTAAAAGACTTATAAACTGTTCTGCTCTTTCTAAATCACTTGGCCCTTTATCTTTGCGACGTGATATTGGTGTCTTGTCCCTTTTCTATAGGTGCTATAGCGACAAATGATCGAGAGAACAGTCAGTTCGTATGCCTCCACCTTTACGGCGTCATCGTAGCACAAGGGTCGCACTGTTTGCATATAAATTTGTGTGGATATTATCAACTCCAGACTTGTCCGCTGTGGTGCCCCCTTCTTTCCAGTCACATCTGTTTTGTGGAACTCTCTCCCATCTTCTGTATTCCTACCCAATTTGATCTCAATTTCTTTAAAGCCCACGTCTGCGCTAACCTAAGAAATTTGCGTTAGGTGAGACTTATAACAATTTTTTTTTCTTTTATTTTATTTTTATTCATCTAACAACCATCCTTAAATAGGGCTTTGTCCGTGAGTGGTGGTGATGTTGGCAAAAAAAGAATAAAGAAAAAAGAATTATATATATATATATTATTTTATATAAATATTATATAATAAATATAATAAATATATATATATATATATATATATATATATATATATATATATATATATAAATAACATATATATTTTTTTAAATTTATTTAACAATATTTGTTTTCTGTGATTTATGGGGATAGTAACTGACCCGTTACACCACATCCAAGCGAGGTCGGGGAGGTCCTTTGAAATTGTCATCATGACAGGTGATTTTGAGTTTTCTCAAATGCGATTTCCTTTTGTACTTCCGTAGCATACTGGTCAGCGCGCTAGACCTACCATCTTAAAGGTTGCTGGATATATATATATATATATAAAAAAAAAAAAAAATTTATATATATATAATATATACATATATATATATTATATATTAATATATATTATATATATATATTATATATATATATATATATATATGAATATATATATATATATATTATATAAATTAAATAAAACTAACATTAAAATTTGACTGAAGTTTCAAAGAAAATACAAATAAGACTAGTTTTTCGGACTGGCAAATAATTTTCTTCTATGAGATTTACAAAGGGTTAGTGTAACTTCATTAAAAGAAATTGAAAATAGTTGAAAAAAAAAATAAGGAAAAAAAATAAATAAGTTTAATTAAAGAAACAAAAACCTTTTAAAAAAATATTTTTAAAATGATAAAAATGGGTAAGGAAAAAAAAAGATAAAAATAAATAAGTAAAATGTTCAATCTTTTAAGTACTTTATTAGTAAAGTTTGAAACACATTCCCTTTGTCTATATTTACAACTTCCTTTGACTTGCAAACCTTCAAACGCTGCAGGGTATCAGGGCATGTCGACCTTTAACTGGATTTTGTTTTTGATATTCCCCCAACTCTGGTGGAAATTGGTAGGCCTGTGGTCTTTACCCACTAGAGAAGAGCATTATTATGTATATATATATATATAAATCTAATAATATATATTATATATATATATATATATATATTATATATATATATTATATATATATATATTATATATATATATATATATATATATATATATATATATATTTTTATATTTTTTATTATTAAAAAAGTTATTAAATATTAAATTTAAAAAAAAAAAATAACCATGCAAATGAACAGTTAAAAAAAACAAGAGTCTTTGATAAAGCCTTGAGTTTATTTTGTATCCTTTGAGATAATGAGACTGTCTCTTAACCATTCTTCTCTCATTAATTCACCTTCAAAACTCATTTCGAGAGACTCCGCCCCACATTGCCAACCAAAACTGTTCTGCAACACTTATTCTTTAACTCGTTATTTATAATACTCATTTTTAATATTAATCTTCTATGAAATAGAAAAATAAACTTTTTTGTTTTTTTTTGTTTTGTTTTTGTTTCTTCACATAATAAATTTTTTAATATTTAAAAAAAAAAAATATATATATATATATATATATATATATATATATATATATATATATATATATATATATATATATATATATATATATATATATATATATATATATATATATATATATATATATATATATATATATATATATATATATATATATATATATATTGGGGAGGGGGGAAGGACGTAGCGCCATCTGAAGAAAGTCCTTCTCAGTGAAGGAGGTATGAGACAGGAGAGTTCTGAAAAGCATTGTCCATTGTAATAGCTATACTATAGAGAGATTGCCACAACAACTTCGACAGGTAGAAAAATATTGTAGAGTTATTGAGAGCGAAAGAGATGATGAGGCGAAAAGCCCTTGGGTCCACCTTTTCATGGAGAACCACTACAGATTTGTGAGGCATATTTCATACAGGGGCGAATAACACTCCTATAAAGAGCAAGGAACTTGGGTGGGTGAAGAAATTCTGAAGGTGCCTCAGAATACCCAACCTCTTAGAAACATTTTGGGAAGAGAAGTAATGTTATCCTTCTAAGAAAGATGACGATATTTAATAGATACACCGAGAATAGTAAGTACAGATGAAGGATTGAGTTGTGTGCTTTCGAAGAATATATCATAGTTGTGTGGAAGGTTGTGTCGAGTAGAAACGGGAACGAATTGAATTTCTGAGGCTTTGAAAACAACCATGTTTACTCTGCCCCAATTTGAAATTGCTAGAAAGATCAGAGGTTAGTTGCTCCAAGACCACTTTCCTTGCATCAATTAAGAGGGGAATAAGAGTGGATAGGTGATGAAGCAATAGGGAGAATTTCGTTAAAGAAAAAAAAAGAAAAACAGTTGGAGATAGGACAGAACCCTGAGAAACACCTATGTTAATAGATTTAAAGAAAGAATGGTGGCCATCTACAATAGCTGCTATAGAACGACTGGAAAGGAATTCAGAGAGAAGGCTACAGAGAAAAGGATAGATACAGAAAGAGGGAAGTTTGCAAATCAAAGCTTTGTGCCAAACTCTATCGAAAGCTTTCGATAATATCCTGCGCGATAACAAAAGATTAACTGAAATGCCGATGAGAGTAGGAGGAAGAATCAGAGAGAAGGGATAGAAGATCACCAGCAGTGCGTTCTTTACGAAAACCATTCAGGCCATCAGAGATAAGATTAGAAGATTTGAGATGTTTCCAAATCTCCCTGTTAAGGATAGATTCGAAGATTTTAGAAAAAAAAACAGTGGGTAAAAAATAGCACGGTTGTTGGAGAGTTGAGAGGGGTTACCATTTCCGGTGGAGGCTGAATGAGCGCACGCTTCCAGCAAGAAGGAAAGGAAGTTGTAGAACTAAGGAAGGTGCAAGCTCAGAATCACAAGTTTTAAGGACGACAGGAGGGATACTATCAAGACCGTACGACTGCTTAGAGAGAGAGAGAGAGAGAGAGAGAGAGAGAGAGAGCAGAAATGGCATGTTTAGAAGAAATTGCAATATTAGTTGGAGGGAGTTGTAAGAGGAGGTATAGATCAAGAAACGTCTAAGGTGGAATGAAAGGCAAAAGTTTGAACGAAGAGCTCGCTTTAGTAGAAGGCAAAACAGAAGTTGTGCCTAAAAAAGTACAAGAGAAGAGAAAGAGTAAGAAACAAAATAAAAAAAAATTGTGAGGAAGAGGAACCAGAAAGCATATTTCATTTATGACGAAGAAATGAGTTTTTAGTGTCACGGAGAATAGATTTTGCACGATTCCGGGGTGAAATATATATATATTGAAGGAATTTCCAGAGTTTGAAAAGAAAATGGTAATCCATGAAGGAAGCGTCCCTGCGGTGAATAGCTTGAGAACGAATAGAGTTAAGCCAATGATGTTAGGTTTACTTTAAGGGAAAGAATATAGAATGTACGCCTCCATGCTGGAGAGAACCGCCTCTGCTATACGATCTGCATATTCCGATGGATCCAGCCGGCGGAAACATTGGTTATTCCATGGGAAATCAGAGAAGAGAAAAGGTGATGAAGTAATAGGGAGAATTTCGTTAAAGAAAAAAAAAGAAAAACAATTGGAGATAGGACAGAACCCTGAGAAACACCTATGTTAATAGATTTAAAGCAAACCAGACCGTATTAAAGTTCTAGAATTTCTCCTCGCAGAAGGCGGGGACTGTTCTTGGAGAAGACTTGAAGTCACAAAACAAAATACAGAGATAAAAAGGTGACCGGATGAATCCAGAGAAGGAAAAAATTTAACAGTATAAGGAGAAGAATTAGATCTTAAAAAAAGATCAGGTATGATATATATATATATATATATATATATATATATATATATATATATATATATATATTATATATATATATATATATATATATATATATATATATATATATATATA
>SEYY01013007.1:12500-25910 GCA_009176605.1 Armadillidium nasatum
GTACCTTATTTTCCTCTATTATGTCAAGTTTTTGTGCCATTTAAATAGTTAGGGGAAATTTCTATGAAAGGAATTGATTTAAAATTCAAAACATTTTTGCTACCAAATATTAGCTTTATCTTATCCGAAAATGTACAAAATACATATAAAGATATGTGGACAATTCCAATCAATGTAAAAGTAAAGGAAAAAGAAGGCAATGGGGAACAGTTATTGCGGAATAAATGCTTTTCACAGGGATTTTCTGTATGTTCCGCTTCTGGAATGTCACTCTTGAGGCACCAGAAGTAGTCCGCAAACCTGCTGACATCCCATCTGCCTTGATACTTCTCTTTCGTTACACGAATATCCTGATGGAATCGTTCTTATTGTTCCTCACTAAAGTCTCCACAGTTTTCTGGAAAGTACTGTAAATGAGAATGGAGAAAATTCAACTTTATGGACATGCGTGCACCGAGAGCTAAGAAGCTCTGCAAGAGCTCTTCCACAATATGTTCATACTCTGGACTTTGGTGATTGCCCAGAAAGTTCTTTACAATTGATTTGAATGAGAGTCAGGCATCTCTCTCATTTCTTCCCATACTTTCGTTGAATGTCTCAGATCTATAAGTTCATAAGATCATAAGTTTCCTGATCTGAGTCCTATCAAAAACACCTGCTCTCAGTTTTGCCTTACCTAAGCATGGAAATTTTTTTCTCTAGAAAGCAAAAGCTGTACACTCTACATTCAGTGCTTTGACAAAGTTTTCCATAACTTCAAGCTTGATATGCAGCAGTGGAAGTAGAACCTTCAGTCTATCCACTAGAGAGTGGGACACAGACATAGGAAGCATATTGTCACATTTTTTCGTCATTACTGCGGTACCATTTAAATGTAGTTCCAGGAGATAATAAATTCTTTTCATGAAGTCATGACCAGAGCAACTGCGGTAGTTCTTTGAACAAACACAAATCTCGAGTTAAATCGCTAACTCCGATTGGCTTAAGGGTTTAGTTTGATTTATCTCACCCGTAGGTTGATATGTATTGATGTCATCCACAGGTTGACCTTCCATGTGTTCAAAGGCATCAGACAATGAGTCTGTCCCCAAATTTTGATGAGGAGATGGAATTGGAATTCATGGTCAATGACCTACTGGCTCAATTGCAGAAGTTACATCCGAATACTTCGAAATATGCCTGCAATAAACGAGAAAGACATTCAATTGGAGTCGTCAATATGTGCCAATAAAAACAAAAAACAATTTTATGAATAAACATTCCGTATAACAAATATGGTACTAGCGTACATTTACGGAAATTACATTATCATTCCAAAGATATAAAGGCATATAAGTCGATAGAATAACTATAAGAAGCTGGGAGTTCTGCTTAGACTGCGATAATTTTTTTTCCTCTTCGCAGTTACTACAATTATGCAAAGGTCTCATCCGCTCTTGTATGGAGTACTGCTCTCATATCTGGGTTGGTTCAGGTTTCACTCGTCTTTTGGATAGGATTGAGCCAAAGGCTAAAAGACTTATAAGTTGTTCCGCTCTTACTAATTTACTTGACCCTTTATCTTTGCGACATGACTTAGGTACCCTGTCTCTTTTCTATAGGTACTACAGCGACAAATGCTTGAGGGAACTATCCACTCGTATACCTCCACCTTTATGACTTCCTCGTAGCACAAGAGGAGCATTCTCTACAAATAAATTTTGTGTAGAAATGGAAAACTTCAGGTTTGTTCGTTGTGGTGCCTCCTTTCCTTCCCACCTTGTTTTGTGGAACTTTCTCCCATCTTCTGTTTTTCCTGTCGAATTTGATCTCAATATCTTTAAAGCTCAACTAAGAACTTTGCGTTAGGTGGGATCTGCAGGTTTCTTTCTTTTTTTTAATTCTTTTATTTTATTTTTATACCTCTAACACCCCCTCCTTGAATAGGGCTTTGCCCGTGAATGATGGCGCTGTGTAAAAAAAAAAAAAAAGTGATATATATATATATATATATATATATTATATATATATATATATATATATATATATATATATATATATATATATATATATATATATATATATATATATATATATATATATATATAAGATAAGACCACTATTGAATGTGAAATATTAGGATTTTTAAATAAAATGCTGTTTTATTAATGCTTTATTAGTGTTTTATTAACTAGAATGACTGACGAAAATGAGATTCATTTCTAAATTCATCATGCAATAGAGATATCAGAATCGTTGAGAAACCCTAAACTTCGTAAAAAAAATTTCAATGCAGACTAGTGTTATTAGCTTGGAAACATTAAAAAAAAAAAAAAAAATTTTAAATTAAAAAATAAGAAATAAAAAATTTTTATTTTCAATTTCCAATAAATTTTTAACGCATCAACGCATCAAATTTGAATTGATGGGAAATTTCAAATCTAATCTAGGATAAAACACCCTTTGTTAAATTTCAAAAAAGTTTTCCAAGTCTTAGTTTTTTTTTTGTTTTTTTTTCAATGAGTTGAATTCAAGGTCATATGTAAAAGGTTTTTTAGATGAAGATAGATTTTTACAACTAAATCGATGTTAATTTGTATTTTTAGGTTTAATTTGCAGTTATAAGTATTTGCTAATTTATTAATTCGAGTGAGTGATAAAAAAAATTATAATTATTGTTTATATAATTTATATTTTAAAGTGAATAGGAAAATTTAATGATTTAAGAACTTGATAACACGTCTCTTACTTGCCTTCGACGTTCTTTCGGGCCATTTTTATTTATTATCATGGAAACACCTTAGAATCATCAATTCACAATATAATATATAATATATATATATTATATATATATAATATATATATATATATTATATATATATATATATATATATATATATATATATATATATATATATATATATATATATATATATATATTTATCAGGTCCCTTGCAAAGATTGCGATAGTGTTTATATTGGTGAGACGGTGGATTTTAAAAGAAGAAAATACCAACATAAATATTCGCTTCAAGTTGGAGATGAAAATTCTGCTTTACATAGACATCGGATATCGAATAATCATAGAATTGGACTGGAAGAGATGAAGTTGCTTATAAAAGAAGATAATGTAAATAAAAGACAGTTTATAGAATCCTTTTTAATTAAAAATGTAAATAATTTTAATGTTCATAATAATAATAATGTTTCATTAGATGATTTTACGAACCATATTGTTAAAAATTTTTCAAAATTTTCAAGTTTTCTTAAAGGTCTTAACAATTTTATTTAAACTACCAAATAAATATTTTTATGCCTTTTTGTTTTTAAAAAAAATCTTTTAATAATAAACTAGAGTTTGAAAGAGGAAGGGTGGCTATCCCTTCGAAAGCCTTGCTCCAATTTTAATTTTTTGTTTTTATTTCCTTTTTTTTTTTTTTTTTTTTTTTTTTTTTTTTTTTTTTTTTATATATTTTATATATATATATATATATATATATATATATATATATATATATATATATATATATATATATATATATATATATATATATATATATATATATATATATATATATATATATATATAGATATATATATATATATATATATATATATATATATATATATATATATATATATATTATATATATATATATATATATATATATATATATATATATATATATATATATATATATATATATATATATATATATATATATATATATATATATATATATATATATATATATATATATATATATATATATATAGTAGTAGTAAGGATAGCGACTTCGGGGGGTGCCAGATTTCGAAAATCTGGCAACCTAAGCCACAACGGGATTTTGATTTGCAAAGCAAATCACTCCGCTCAAATTGACCTCACGCTCTTTCCTGATACCAATTTTGGGGGGTTCAACCCATTGAAATTGGCCTCAAGTCTGGGGAAGGGGCCCCAGCGGGGGCCCCGTGAACCCCCCAAAAATGGTATCAGGAAGTTGCCTGAGTTTGCAAAATCGCTGTGTTCACCTCACTTCTTTTCCTGACCATTTTCTTTGCGGTTCAGTCCTGCTGAATTTGGCACGAATCCGGGGGTCCAGGGGTCCGTGAACCGACAAAGAAAATGTCAGGAAGGTCCCTGAGAATGCAGGATTGCACGCAAATGCAGAAAAGACCGTTAGGAACAGGTTGCCAGATTTTCGAAATCTGGCACCTGCCGAAAGTGGGCCCTATACTACTTATATATATATATATATATATATATATATATATATATATATATATATATATATATATATATATATATATATATATATATATATATATATATATATATATATCTACAATCTACAACCTCTCCCAGGAAGGGTTTTCACCCTGTCAGTGGAACCAGCATATTTCCCCATCTGCTTGTAGAAGTTCTCCCAGAGCCCTTTAAAAGATCATGTTTTTCGGCTCGTTCGTCTCCATGCCGGTCCATGAGTCTTATCCAGACTCTCAGGTAGGGTTTTTACCCTTTCAGTAGGACCAGCATCGTTTTCAAACTAACCTCAAAACACTCTCTCCCAGAGGTTTTCAAAAGATTATATATATATATATATATATATATATATATATATATATATATATATATATATATATATATATATATATATATATATATATATATATATATATATATATATATATATATATATATATATATATATATATATATATATATCAGTTCATACTGCTATATTTTACTGTGTATAAATGGAAAAAAAAAGTTTCAGAGATTCTTTATTTTTTTAAGACAAATGCACTTGAGAGTAAAGATAAAGATACCGATGTAAACGACACCGATGCGAGTAACAAAAGGGATTCAGACAAGCTTTCCGTTTCGGTCCAGTATATTACATCTGAAGATGTTAATGTTACGGAATCTGCGGCTAATCCCATTGGCTCCTCATCTTCATCAGAAGGCACCCGCACTCACAATACATTAAGACCTTCATTACCTGGTTCAGAACTCGCGCAAACAGCCCCAATCAAAGATTTAGGTGATCTCACAACAGGACCTTTATCAGCCTAAACTGTCAGTTATCCCTCCAAATCTTTTCCAGTCTCAAAAGCTGGCCTTCTCAAAAAAAAAATATTACGAAAACCTAAGTTGGTTTGGGTACAATGTGGAAAAAGATGACGTATTTTGTTTTTCGTGTCGGTTGCTTCCCACTGGAGAACAAGAATAAATTTAACAAATACTGGATTTAGGATCTGGAAAAAGATGAAAGAATAATGTTAAAAACATCAGTGTCCCACAGTTCATTTAATGAGTTCATCTTTGGGTGGAAATATACGAAATGACAGGGAGCCGTCGTTACACAATTGGTTACCGCATCTAACGAGGAAATAAAAGAGATCAAGAATATTTCAAAATGATAGCAGGCATTGTGTTATACCTTGGGCGGCAAGGAATTCCTCTTAGGGTTTATTAGGAAGGAAGTTCATTCGGAAAACAAAAGAAACTTTCTTAAAATCTGTGACGTGTTTAGCGATTATAACAGTAACTTAAGTTCCTTGTGCAATCGTTACTTTAACTTAACAAGTAATTCAATTTTGAATGAAATAATCGATATCACCGTTGCTTCCGTGCGCGAAATTTTTTTGAATGAAATAAAAAAATCATTCATGATAGTGATTTTTGATGTTTTCAATCACTTGATGTTATAAGGGGGAGCAGCTATCTATATGCTTTCTCTATGTTATTGGATTAGATATAGAACGGTTTATGTCTTTCAGAAATTGTCCCGAAGAACGATCAGCTGAGAAAATAGCTTCTCTAATTAGTCATTTTATAGAGCAACTAAATTTAAATGTCCCGGTAGTTGGTCAATATTCCAATATTTTCAAATTCGAATATGTAGTAAATTTGTTCATTTTAGTGGACATGCTATGTGTGCTTAACGTGCTTAGTCCAAGCCTACAAGCAGAAGAGTTAAATCTTGGGGGAGCGGGAGAGCTCGTTGTTGGAGTTATCAACACTTTAGAAAGTAAGCGAACTGAAGCTCAGTTTTCTGATATTTGGGACTCTGTTGTACAATTCAAAGAGGATCATGAAATTGAAGTTGAGGCTCCTCAAATATTTTAAGGCGAGGGTTCGATTTTTAAAAAAATTTTTTTTTCATCCGATTCTCCTGAAAATTTCAGTATATATATAGCATTTTTCCCGACGAAAATAGTCGATTCCTAACGTTTTTACGAGGGAATTAATGTTTAGCAGTAATATGGGAATGTTTTTCAAAATTTAAATCTACGGTGAAGCCACATCAAAAATATTTTTGGTCTGAAATTTGGAAGATATGTTCCTTTTTCTATTGGCTACAAGAACTTCTAATAGACTTTTGCACCCAGAGTTACACAAAAAACAGTATTAGCTCAAGACTGACCCACTATCGAAAGAAATTATTTTTTGAAAAAAAAAATCAAATTTTCTAGAAAAAATATTTAAAAAAAAGTATAATTACTACGTAAATAAATTTTAGCATACTTATAGAGAAGTGTTGGGGCTACAAATTACTATTTATACTTTATTCGATCTGATTTGTTTGTTTCGAGATATGATCTCTCAAAAAAAGTTCAATTTTTTGAAAATGTTCAAAAATTTCAAAAGTTTGAGAGGCTATATCTTCCTTCAAACAATTAGCATTTAATAATGCTGTAAAATAAACGTTGTAGACCTATATCTTCTCTAAATAATATCCAAAAATATCAAAAATCCTGCAATGGATTTTTTTAAAATAATTTTTTTCTCCGAAAGGGTAAAAAAAATTTCAAAATTTTTTTTGACTGATTATACCTTTTTTTTTGTGGACGTGATATCAAAAATCTGTTTCCGCCGAATGCAAGAAACTGGGGCTAAGATTGTTCAGGAAAATTTTCACCTCATGTTGAAAAAAATTTTGACCCCGCTAATCATTTTTTTTTTCGACTTTTGACCACTAATACCTATGAAACCGTTATAGACTCATAAAAACGCTAAAAATAGAGCTTTTTTCACCGGGGAAAAAGCTATATACATTGAAAATTTCAGCTCAATCGGTCAAAATATAAAATAAAAGTTTGAAATTCGCAACCTCCGCTTAAAATGAAAGACACAACAAGTCAATATATTTTCGGATTTCTTCCCAAAAAATCAGCATTTCCCAGAAACATCGGTCACATCATTGGAAGTGGATGGAGGTCTATCCATCTGCCCTAGTTTGAGTAAAAGAGCATTAGCGGGTGATCTCATATTTTTGAATTCTGGATGCCGTTATTGGTAATCTTAGAGAAAGATTCAGCTCGCAAAATTTTCTCACCCCATCTATCCATCTCCACTTTAACCTTCCCCTCCCATTCCTCCCTACACCTCTGATCTCACCACTCTGCCCAACATCTAATCTTCATTCATCCTACATATATGCAAACCACCTTAATACTTCCTCCTTCCCTCTGTTCACTATTCCTCTCATTATTCTTTCGTTGCTAATTCTATCTACTCTGTTTCAAACCACATATCGCCCTCAATCCATTTATATCGAATAAATCCAATCTTTCCCTTGCCTGAACATTCGTAATCTGTTTCAAACCCATACATTACCGTTGGTATACACATACTCTTAAACATTCTTACCGTTATTTCCTTCGGTATACTCTCATTCTTCCATACCTCCCTCAATCCCACCTTACTCTCATTCCCTCCATCACTCTATTCTTCATTTCTCTGTTCATCCCTCTTTTTCCTTCCACAAGCGTTCCCAGATATTTAAACTCTTCCACTTTCTTAAATCGTATCTCCTACTTCGATACCTCCCTATTCTTCTTTCTTGCTTCCCCACTTCCGACACCAATCCCCATTACCTCACTTTTTGTTGAATTTATTATCATTCCATTAGATGTGCATTCCCTTACAAACTCCTCCGACTCCGCTACTAATACCGCATCGACCGCAAACAGCAAGACATAATTTCCCTATCACCTTTCATACATCTCAATCTAAAGCTCTTCCCTCTCCACTCTCTTAACAACCAAACTCATCCATCAACATATTAAACAATCACGGCGACATAACACAACCCTGTCTCAATCCAACTCGTACGTTGAACCATTCCGTCAGCTCCCTATTCACCGTCACTCTCTCTCTCTACCATTTTCCTGAAAAGATTTGCTCCTATTCAATAATCTCTCTCTCACTTCATCCTCCATCAGTACCTCAAACAACTTCTTCCTACATACTCTATCAAATGCTTTCTCCGATTTATATAACATGCATACCTCACTTCATTATTCTCACGTAATCTCTCACCAATCATCCTCAGTGTGAACACTTAATCCACGCATCCTCTACCCTTGTTTTTCATTCACTTTTTCTCTCGAAATTTCTTTTACTCTCAACAGTAGTACCCTCTTTTAATCTTCCCTACCACGCTCAACAGACTTATTTCTTTCAAAAATCTCCATTTCACTCCATCCTTAATCAGTATCTCAAACAACTTCTTCCTATATACAACATTATATGCTTTCTCCGATTCCGTAAAAACATGAATATCTTACTTTATTTTTCTCAATCAATCTCTTATCAACCATCCTCAGTGTGACTGTGTGAACACCTGGTCCAAGCATCCACTACCCTTTCTAAAGCATCCTCTTTCCTCACCCACTCTTTCTCTAGTAAATTCTTTTCTGTCGACAATAGTACCCTCCAATAAATCTTCCCTACCGTACTCAAAACATCTCCGTAATAATTATTACACATCCTTTTATCTTCTTTCCTTTTATATATATGTATATATGTATATATATATATATATATATATATATTATATATATATAATATATATATATATATATTATATATTATATATATTATATAATATATATATATATATATATATATATATATATATATATATATATATATATATATATATATATATATATATAATATATATATATATATATATATATATATTATGTCTCCTCTGGTGGGCAAAGGCCTAGTGCCTACTGAATTCCACAAGAGTTGGGGAATGTTCCGGATCTAAACGCTAATGGCCAACGTTACCCTATACATGGCGTTTAAAAGTGTGCAAGTCAAAGGAAGTTGGGAAAACAGATAAAGGGAGTGTGTTCCAGACTTTACCAGTAGAATACATGTAAGAGTGAGCATAGCGGTTAAGTCTGGGGTCGGAGAGTTGGACAGAGAAAGGATGAGACTGTGTAGAAAGTCGTGTCGCACGGGCTCTTCTCAATGGAGGATGTATGCGACGTGAGAGTTCAGAAGAGCAATGTCCGTTGTAATAGCGATAGTATAGAGAAAGTGATGCAACAATTCGACGGGAAGAAAGAGACTGGAGAGAGTTAGTAAGAGCAGGAGAATCGATGAGACGAAGAGCACTAGACTTCACCTTTTCGAGAATAGCTGTATGTGAGGAACCACCCCATATGTGAGAGGCGTACTCCATACAGGGGCGAACAACACCCCTATACAGAGCAAGCAACTGGGGTTGTGTGAAGAAATACTGAAGGCGCCCCAGAACACCCAACCTCTTAGAAGCTTGTTTAGAAAGAGAGGTAATGTGATCTTTCCAAGAAAGATCACCAAAAAGAAACACCAAGAATATTAAGAACAGATGAAGGTCTGAGTTGAGTGTTTTTGAAGAAGATATCATAGTTGTGTGGAAGATTGTATCGAGTAGAAAGATGGAGGAATTGAGTTTTTGAGGCATTGAAAACGACCATGTTTTCTCTGCCCCAATTTGAAATACGAGAAAGATCAGAGGTCAGTTGCTCAAAGGACATCCTTCTTGAATCTATCAACTGCTGTTGGGAGGGACGTCTTTCAAACTGAAAGAAGAATTGAAGGGTGGAGTCATCGGCATAGGAGTGTATAGGAGACGAAGTAATATAGAGAAGGTCATTGATGAAAATTAGGAAAAGAGTTTGAGAAAGGACAGATCTTTGAGGAACACCACTATTTATAGATTTATAGGAAGAACGGTGGCCGTCTACAACAGCTGCTATAGAACGACCGGAAAGGAAATTAGAGAGAAGGTCACAGAGAGAAGGATAGATTCCGAAAGAGGGAAGTTTGGAAATCAAAGCTTTGTGCCAGACTCTATCGAAAGCTTTCGATATGTCTAGCACCACAGAGAAAGATTCACCAAAAATCCCGAAGAGCGGAGGACCAAGAGTCAGAAAGTAGGGAAAGAAGATCACCAGTAGAACTTTTTTTTTTTTTTACTGCGATCAAGATAAGATTAGAAGAATTGAGATGTTTCCAAATCTTCCTGTTAAGGATAGATTCGAAAACTTTAGAAAGAACGGAGATTAAATAAATGGGACGATAGTTAGAGGGTTGAGAGGGGGTCCCCGTTCTTCGGCACAGGTTGAATGAGCGCACGTTTCCAGCAAGAAGGAAAGGTCAAAGTAGAAAGGCAAAGACGAAGTAGTTTACCATGGCAGGGTGCAAGCTCGGAAGCACAAGTTTTGAGAACCGCAGGAGTAATACCATCAGGACCATACACCTTCTTAGCGTTAAGCTCAGAGAGAGCAGAAATGACATCTTTAGAAGAAATTACTATGTTAGGCATAAATGAGTTGGAGGGGGTTGAAGGAGGAGGAATAGCTCCGGAATCGCTAAAGTAGAGTTAGAGGCAAAAGTATGAGCGAAGAGTTCAGTTTTAGTAGAAGGTAAAATGTCAAGTGTGCCATCAGAAGATAGAGGAGGTAAGAGGAAAAGCAAGTTAGAGTTGACATTTTTTGCGAATGCCGAAAGGGCGAGAGGAAGAGGAACCAGAAAGATTATTGCATTTGCTAAGGAGAAAAGAGTTTTTGGTATCTCGAAGAATAGATTTTGCACGATTCTTGGATGAAATATAAATTGAATGAGTTTCAGGAGTTTGAAGACGACGGTAATCACTGAAGGCAGCATCCCTACGGCGGATAGCGCCAGAACAATTAGAGTTAGACCAAGGTTTGTTAGGTTTAGTAGAAGGAAAGATATGAATGTACGCCTCCATGCAAGAGAATCACCTCGTTATACGCTCAGCGCACTCCGAGGTACCCTCCACGAAGCATAATCATTCCATGGGAAATCTGATAGTACAACCGCAAGCAGACCAGTAGCATCACCAAGTGCCACAAACGTCTCTCGCGAAGCAGGCCGTTCTTCGGAAGACTTAAGAGACAAGACAAGATACGGAGAAAGAGGTGATCGGATGACCCAGAGGAGAAGGAGTTTAACAGTTAAGAAGAAAGATAAGAAGTAAGGAAAAGATCAGTATGTTGGTTCATCACAAGACAGTCAGGATACGGGAGGGAGTTGCACCACTGCTCAGGTTGTTCTGGATAGAAAAGTTGTAGCGAGTTCACCGGGAATCATGAAACTAGATAAAAGCCATTGCGGTGGTGAACATTGAAAATCACAAAACGATGATTTCGGAGAAGGAGAAGACAGAATGTGCTCTATTTTCGAGCTAAATAGTCGATGAATTTTGGATAGTCAGTAGAATTAGGAGATAAATATACGAACAAATAAATTTAGAGTAGAATTGAAAGAGAGCTTTAGCCATAAAGTAGAGAATTCAGGAACTCCAATTAGAGACACGAGAGCAATAACTCGTTGCGCACACAGGCGCATCAAAGCCTTTGGTTGAAATTGAGGATAGAGACAGTAGAGGTAACAGAATAGTTGCTTCAGCACACTCAAGCACCTAAGTTCGGTTAGAACAAGAGATAGGTTTAGAAGAAGAGAGATTGTGTTCGACAAAGGGAAATTAGAGTAAGACGCGAATGTGCAAAATTATGAAAAAGAAGACCGTGCACCGGGGCAAGCTGCACGCCGGTCATGGCGTGTATATTCATTATATATATATATATATAATTATATATATATATATATATATATATAATAATATATATATATATATATATAATATATATATGTAATATATATATATAATATATATATATATATATATATATATATATATATATATATATATATATATATATATATAATATATATAATATATATATAATATATATATATATATATATATAATATATATATATATATATATATATATATATATATATATATTATATATTATATATATATGCAATATACACTCATTCTGCCACTCATGAGGGAGTCCCCCTTCACTGCAACACACATTAAAAATTCTAACTAACCAGTCAAACACATCTCCAGCTCACTCCCTTATTATATATACTGTCCATGCACGCCAATTTCCATATTTTTACCTTTCCCACCGCTACCTCCACCTCTTCCCTACTAATGCTTCACTCCTCTTCTCTTAACCACTCCTACATTATTCCTCACTACTCTCCTTCATTAAAATATCTTCTCCTTATATATTATGTTTCCTTTACACCTTGCATCAACTCATCATCTTCCCTACTCACCTCCTCGATCGCCCTTCCCTCTCTCTCCTTGCCTTATTCATTATCATCCAGAACATCTTACTTCTCTTCTTGAAGTTCTCTGCTAATCTTCTTCCTCACTCTTTCCTTATTATCTCCCTATATATACTGTCCTTGCCCGCCGACCTTCCTTTCTTTACCTTTTCCCACCACTACTTCAACCTGTTCCCTACTAATACTTCCCTCCTCTTCTACTAACCCCTCCTCCATCATTCCTCACTACTCTCCCTTGAGTGCCCTTATTCAGCACTTCATTAAAATATCTCCATATCTCTTATGCTTCCTTTTCACCTTGCATCAACTCATCATCCTCTCTGCTCACCTCCTCGACCGCCCTTCCCTCTCTCTCCTTGCCTTATTCATCTCCATCCAGAACATCTTGCTTCTCTTCTTGAAGTTCTCAGATACCTTTCTTCCTCACTCCTCATCCGATATCCATTTTACTCTTTTAACTTCCATTTTTCACATTCTTACACTTTTATCTATACTGCTCTCAATCTTTATCCTCATTTGTACCCAAATACTAGCTAAAGGCCTCCTTCTCCCTTTTCACCATATTATACAACTCTTCCTTCCACCACTCACTCCTTGTTCGTGTACCATTTATTTCATTACAGCCCTCCAGCTTACTCTGTCCTCCGCAACTCTCACACCCTCTTCCACACTCTGACCTCTCCCTCCCAAAATTTCCTAACCCCATCTATTCATCTCCACTTTGATCTTTCCCTTTCCTTCCCCCATCTACCTCTGATCTCACCACTCTACCTCAATCCCTCTTACCTACCCCGACTTCTGCTTATACTCCCTATGTAATCTTCCCTCTTCTGCTCTTTTATCATAACCATCTTTACCTTCTTCCTCACTTTTTCCCATCCTCTTTAACTTTTATGTTCGCCACTATCAAGTAATGGTCAGAGATACCCATCGCCGCTCTTTCCATCTTTCGCAGACATAATCCAA
>SEYY01013008.1:2500-25000 GCA_009176605.1 Armadillidium nasatum
CCATTTTTATTTATCATTTTTGAGGATATATTAAACATTGAAAAGTTGGAGAACATTTGAAGTCTCCTTTTAGTGATGGGAGACACAAAACAATTTTCTTAGGTCAGAAATCTTTCTTGAGTTGCCAAATACTTCTTTTATCATTACTATTCACTTTCTCATATAATTATTCTTTATTACTTTAAATACTATAACTTAGAGACCTTTAATTGTATTCTTTGCAGGAGACCATTTGGAGTTCCATAATTCATATTATCCTTATTTTCATTCTACGCAGTTATTTATTATCTACTACTGAAAATTTACAGCCTCGATTTCTTATATTTTTATTATTTTATTAGGCGTTCCTTGAGTTGCTAGATTCTGTGCCCTGCACCAAAAAGAGCATTAGGAAAGAGTTGACAAACAGTCGCATAGGGCTCTCAGGGTAGAATATTCACGGACTGGCGATCGCATAGGCTATACTACTTTTATAACTATTTTTATTATTAATTAATTCATAGAAGCAATATTATATATATATATATATATATATATATATATATATATATATATATATATATATATATATATATATATATATATATATATATATATATATATATATATATATATATATATATATATATATGATTGTTATTTTTATTATTAATTAATTCATAGAAGCAATATATATATATATATATATATATATATATATATATATATATATATATATATATATATATATATATATATATATATATATATATATATATATATATATATATATATATATATATATATATATATTTTATTTTTATTTTTTTTTTTTTTTTTTTTTTTTTTTTTATATATATTTATATATATATATATATATATATATATATATATATATATATATATATATATATATATATATATATATATATATATATATATATATATATATATATATATATATATATATATATATATATATAATTCTATATATAATTATATATTTAATTCTATTATATATATATAATTCTATTTAATTTTCAGCGTCATACATTTAGGTACTATTTACTGCATATATTATTGTACTTTTCACAGAATAAGTATCATTTCGATAGGGATTGATTTTCGGGAAGAATTTTATAAATCAGCTGATCCCATTCGAAAGTCTCTTGCCCAAAGAGTGGACATGCATCCTCCTATGACCGAATACGTATATTACGCTAATGATTTAAGGTCTGGAAAATATGCTGTTTTAGATATAAATTCCCTTTTGTTCGGCATCCGAAAATTTTTTAATCTTACTGAAGAAGCGTACGTAATGAAAGAACAGGTAGGATAATTATCCATGAATTTTTTAATTTATATATATATATATATATATATATATATATATATATATATATATATATATATATATATATATATATATATATATATATATATATATATATATATATATATACCTGATCTTTCTTTTATCTCAAATTGGGAAGAGAAAACATGGTCGTTTTCAGTGTCCCAGAAACTCGGTTAATTCATCTCTCTTCACGACACAATTATGACATTTTCTTCGAATACACACAACTCAAACCTTCCTCTGTCCTTAATGTTCTCGGTGTTTTTTTCTATCGTGTGAACTTTCATGGAAATATACCGAAAGAGGGAAGTTTGGAAATCAAAGATTTGTTTGTGCCAGACTCTTTCGAAAACCTTCGATATATCTAGCGCCACTGCAATAGATTCACCAATAGAACGAACAGCAGGACCTAAAACCAGAGAGAAGAGAAAGAACATCATCAGTAGAGCTTTCCTTATGAAAGTCATTCTGTTCATCTGTGATAAGAGTAGAAGTATTGACATGTTTCCATACCATATATATTGTCGGACTTTTTCTTTCGATTCCGCTACTCTGTTATTTTAGTTAACCTTAAAAAAACTCCAGAGTTACCACTCTGTATTGAGGAAGGTTAACCAATAATCAATAAATTGTAATATATATAATATATATATATATATATATATATATATATATATATATATATATATATATATATATATATATATATATATATATATATATATATATATATATATATATATATATATATATATATATATATATATATATACTATTGCTAAAGCTAGTCATTTTAACTTGTCAAAGACATCAAAAAAAAAAAAAAAATTTATTCTTTTTTTTTTTTTTTTTTTTCAAAGATATATATTATTTATACTTTTTATTTTCTTAGATTTACTTGATTTTGTTTACCCTGTTTCATTTGCATGAAGTTAAAACATTTCTTATATTTTTCAAAGTGAATAGAATTTTAATATAAAAGAGATAATTAAATATGTACGATATCTGAATAATATATACCAGAATATATTTTGTTTTTTTATTAATCACCTATATATATATATATATATATATATATATATATATATATATATATATATATATATATATATATATATATATATATATATATATATATATATATATATATATATATATATATATATATATTCTGTATAAAGTATGATTAAAGAAAATTATAATTAAAAAAAAAATGTTCAAACTATTTGTTTTATGCATATATTTGACATAAAAAGTGATTTAAATGCTTTATAATTATTTAAAAAAAATAAATTGTTAGCATGCCAGGTACTGAAATTAGTTTTAGATAAGAGTAAATTCTGCATATTTTTTTAAGTTAAGAATGATGCAAATATTATATCAAGACAAATTTACATACATATATATATATTTTTTTTTAATTTATCTAACTTATAAATTTTTTAAAATTTTTCAGTCGTGGGCAGCTCATTTGGTATATTATTTCCCGAAGTTTTCCCCATTGAAAAGCTTGGTTGATAACGTCTTGAGTAGAATTGTAGAAGGAGGCATTTTTGTAAAGTTTCACAGAGAACACATGCCCAAAATGGATTCTGATGGAGATAAAACGGTATGTTGAATCTTTAATTAACATTCAAATTATATATATATATATATATATATATATATATATATATATATATATATATATATATATATATATATATATATATATATATATATATATATATATATCTATATATTTATGCTGGAGCTAAAAAATAGTTGCCATTAAAATCCCTATCGATATAAAATTTAATTTCTTTCCTTTTTTAATATATTATAATATTTTTAATAAATTATAATATAAATTGAACATTTTATATTTTGTAATATTAATATCATTTCCTAAACTTCCATTTCTAGCTAATTTGTATTAAGGATGACGAATATTATTCTGTATAAAAATTTATAATTTTCATTTGTAGGTTCTGTAATCAAGGTAGGTTCTTCTCCAGATTTTATGGGAGTGTGCTTCTGAGCTATAGAAAGTGATTACTTCTAAATAGCAATAGAAGTGATACTTCTAAATAGCAATAGAAAGTGATACTTTAAATTTGTTCATACCAGATACCAGACACTGACTATCTCAAAGGATCAGGTTATCGGACATTTTACATCATATGGATGTAACGTCATCAGTTGCTGCTATACAATTTCAGTCACCGTATTTTTTATCACACCTCGTATATATATATATATATATATATATATATATATATATATATATATATATATATATATATATATATATATATATATATATATATATATATATATATATATATATATATATAATCTTCCTTTCCCCCTCTTATTCGCTCCGATGGTTCTCCAACTAAAAAGGCTAATCACTTCGGCATCTTGTTCTCCTATAATTCAATCTTGAACGACTCTGGCAATCCTCTTCCTACTCCTACTTCTCCTCCTCTCAGATGTCCCATGACTTTACCTGTGATTACATTTGGTCAGGTGCATGGGCTTTTGAAATATATGAGTTAGGAAGGTAAGAGGCGTGGATGGCATTCATTCTCCGGGTTTTAAGGGAGTGTGCTTTCTGAGCTGGCTCGGTCCTTCGTTCAACTTTTCTCTCTATCCCTTAATACTAGTACTTTCCTTCAGTGTTGGAAGCGAGCATTAATCCAACCTATTCCGAAGAAAGGTATTCCCTCTTACCCTTCTAACTACCGCCTTATAGCTCTCACTTGTATTCTGTCTAAGATCTTTGAAATCCTTCTTAACTCTCATTTCTTAAGATCATCTGGAAGCCCATTCACTTCTTTCTGATCATCAATATGGCTTTCGGCGTTTCGAGGTCTACTAGTGATATACTTTCCTATCTCACAGATTTATGACCTTCTGCCCTTAGGTACCATTGAAAGACGTGTGGTGTCGCTTAACATATCTAAGGCCTTTGACTGGATATGGCATGCGACACTGCTTTTCAATCTCCCTTCCTTCTCTTCGCTTGCTTATGTCTAACTTTCTTTCTAATCGTTCTATTTTGATTGTTGTTGATGGGGCGACTTCATCATTTCTTGTCAATAGTAGTGTTCCTCAGAATGTGTCTTGTCTCCTACTCTATTTCTACTTTTCATTAATGATCTTCGCAGCTGCTAATCTAACCTTATTCATTTATATGCCGATGACTCGACCCTCCATTCTTCTTCTCATTTCAACTCTGCTCCCTTTTGTATCTAGAGTTGCCTCTCGTCTTCATCTTTTCGATTTCATTCTCACTGATCTGAATAGAATTTCCCAGTGGATCCGTCTCAGCCTTGTAAAATTCAAGATTTGAAAAAGAGAATTGCTTCTTGAAATCTCCCTTTCAAAAAAAAAATTCCAAACTTTTCTATTTTTATCGATGATTCTCTCATCTTTCCTGCGCTGATAGTATAAACATCCTTGGCCTTCACATAAACAAAAAAATATCTTGGAAACCTCGAAACACAAAGGTCGCTACGGATGCCTCAAAGAATCTGAGAGTTCTGTTTTGGCTGCGAGAATTCTTTTACTTCTTCGCAGTTACTCCAACTGTACATGGGTTTCATCTACCCTTGTATAGAGTACTGCTCTCATATCTGGGATGGCTCAGGTTTCACCTGTCTTCTGGATAGGGTTTAGTGAAAGGCTAAAACACTTATAAATTGTTCCTCTCTTTCTAATCATTTGACCCTTATCTTGCTCGTGGGAACTGTTTACTCGTACACCTCCGTTTTTACGACAGTTTGGTAACACAAGGGGTGCATTATCTGCAAATAAATTGTGTGTGGACATAGAGGACTCCAGGCTTGTCCGCTTTGATGTCTCCTTCTTTCTAGCCACCTCTGTTTTGTGATATTCTCTCCCATCTTTTGTTTCAAATATATATATATATATATATATATATATATATATATATATATATATATATATATATATATATATATATATATATATATATATATATATATATATATATATATATATATATATATATATATATATATATATATATATATATATATATATATATATATATATATATATATATATATATATATATATATATATATATATATATATATATATATATATATATATATATATATATATATATATATATATATATATATATATATATATATATATATATATATATATATATATTATATATATAATATATATATATATATATATATATATATATATATATATATATATATATAATATATATATAAATAAATATATATATATATATATATATATGTATATATATATATATATATATATATATATATATATATATATATATATATATATATATATATATATATATATATATATATATATATATATATATATATATATATATATATATATATATATATATATATATATATATATATATATATATATATATATATATATATATATATATATATATATATATATATATATATATATATATATATATATATATATATATATATATATATATATATATATATATATATACTATATATATATATATATATATATATATATATATATATATATATATATATATATACATATGCATCGGCGAATCTAGAACTTTAAAAATCAGCATCCGTATCCGCGATGTGAAAAAATACACATTCGCATTTGCGGCTATTAAAAATTTGACATCCGATACATCACTAATATATTTTTTTTTTTTTTTTTTTTTTATTTCTCCTCTGGTGGGCAAAGGCCAGAGGCCTACCATTGTTCCACCAGAGTTGGGAGGAAAGTCGGAAACATGGTCAAATTTAACAGGCCGACATGACCTGATACACGGCGTTTAAAGGTGCTTAAGTCATAGGTAGTTGGGAAAATAGATGAAGGAAGTGTGTTCCAGACTTTACCAGTAGAGTAAATGTAAGATTGAGCATAGAGGTTAAGTCTGGGGTCAGAGAGTTGGACAGAGAAAGGATGAGACTGTGTAGAAAGACGAGTCGCACGAGCCCTTCTTAATGGAGGAGGTATGCGACGAGAGAGTTCAGAAGAGCAGTGTCCATTGTAATAGCGATAGTAGAGAGAGAGTGACGCAACATTTCGACGGGCAGAAAGAGATTGGAGAGAATTAGTGAGAGCAGGAGAGATTGATAAGGCGAAAAGCTCTAGACTCCACCTTTTCCAGGAGAGCTGTATGTGTGGAACCACCCCAGATGTGTGACGCATACTCCATACAGGGGCGAACAACACCCCTATACAGAGCAAGCAACTGGGGTGGTGTGAAGAAATACTGAAGGCGCCTCAGAACACCCAACCTCTTAGAAGCTTGTTTAGAAAGAGAGGTAATGTGATCTTTCCAAGAAGATCACGAGAAAAAAGAAACACCGAGAATATTAAGGAGAGATGAAGGTTTGAGTTGCGTGTTTTCGAAGAAGATATCGTAGTTGTGTGGAAGATTGTGTCGAGTTAGAGAGATGGAGGAATTGAGTTTTTGAGGCATTGAAAACGACCATGTTTTCTTTGCCCCAATTTGAAATGACGAGATAAGATCAGAGGTCAGTTGCTCCAAGGCCACCCTTCTTGAATCTATTAACTGTTGCTGGGAGGGGCGTCTTTCAAATTGAAAAGAGTAATGAAGGGTGGAGTCATCAGCATAGGAGTGGATAGGAGATGAAGTAAGAGAGAGAAGATCATTAATGAAAAACAGAAAAAGTGTTGGGGATAGGACAGATCCTTGAGGAACACCACTATTAATAGATTTATAGGAAGAACGGTGGCCGTCTACAACAGCTGCTATAGAACGACCGGAAAGGAAATTAGAGAGAAGGTCACAGAGAGAAGGATAGATTCCGAAAGAGGGAAGTTTGGAAATCAAAGCTTTGTGCCAGACTCTATCGAAAGCTTTCGATATGTCCAGCGCGACAGCAAAAGATTCACCGAAATGCCGAAGAGCGGAGGACCAAGAGTCAGAGAGAAGGGAAAGAAGATCACCAGTATATATATATATATATATATATATATATATATATATATATATATATATATTATATATATATATATATATATATATATATATATATATATATATATATATATATATATATATATATATTATATATATATATATATATATATATATATATATATATATATATATATATATATATATATATATATATATATATATATATATATATATATATATATATATATATATATATATATAATATATATATATATATATATATATATATATATATATATATATATATATATATATATATATATATATATATATATAACATTTTCTCTATGATCTGTCATTTAATTTTTACTTTATTCCAAACTTTTCAGAGTTCTCCAATATCTCTTAAACCGAGCCACTTACAATCGGCATTTTATATTCTCTTGTTTGGACATTTCATATCTCTTCTTGTCTTCGTGTACGAGATGGTCAGCAAAAAACAAGGCAACTGAGAAGATCTTGATATATTGAGCAAATTTGGACAGATTTATATATATATATATTATATATATATATATATATATATATATATATATATATATATATATATATATATATATATATATATATATATATATATATATATATATATATATATATATATATATATATATATATATATATATATATATATATATATATATATATATATATATATATATATATATATATATATATATATATATATATATATATATATATATATATATATATATATATATATATATATATATATATATATATATATATATATATATATATATATATATATATATATATATATATATATATATATATATATATATATATATATATATATATATATATATATATATATATATATATATATATATATATATATATATATATATATATATATATATATATATATATAATATATATATATATATATATATATATATATATATATATATAGTATATATATATATATATATATATATATATTATATATATATATATATATATATATATATATATATATATATATATATATATATATATATATATATATATATATATATATATATATATATATATATATATATATATATATATATGTAAAGTTTTTACTTAAATAGATTACGATAAAATTAAAAGTGATTACTCGAGTTTACTTTAAAATGATTCTTTTGTGCTTACGAGTCGATAAAATCTTAACTAAGGTCAAACTATTGCTTGATCATTGCTTTTTACGATTTTACTAATTTGTTAATGACAGTCCTGTTAAACAAGAAATCAAATAATATTTGATATAAGGTAGAAATACATTATAATAGAATATAAATGTCACCGCTTTATTTAGTAAGGAATAAGAATTATTTATTATTATTGTTATTATTTTATTAATAAGTATTATTATTATTATTATTTATAATTATTGTTATTATTATAGATCAAATAATTATTATTATATTTATAAAGTAACTATTTATTTAAGTTATCGTTATTATAATAATTTAGTATTATATTTATATAACATAACTTACATTTTAATTAATTATAATTTAATACATTTTTATGGTTCGATAAATATTAAATAATATCTAGTTATCAATATTTGCTAAACGATTGTGGTATATTTTTGAGTGATTATTATTAGGATTTAAGCAAGTTTGTGGTGATTCAGTCTCTTACTGAAAGGCAACTAAAAAGTTTGCTTAGTTGCTCAGAATATATTATATTACTATGTTTTTTTTTTTTTTTTTTTTTTTTTTTTTTTTTTTTTTTTTTTTTTTTTACAAATTGAGAAGTTCGATCGATTTACTTTGGTACGTGAAGTTTGCATTATCTAAAACTTAAGAAGCTAGCTTACATCCCATTTCCTTTATTTGCTATGCTTTCTTTGAAGTTCGTATAGAAAACTTACTAAAATTAAATTTCTCTTATTCATATTTAAGAAGTTCGCTTACATACTTAAGTCCCCTCTTAACCAAGAAGTTTGCTTTGTTCGTTGTAATAATGCAGTAAAATAATCTCTCCTTCATATCTAAGAAATTATTTTTGTTAACGATATAATAAGAAAATAGCTTGATATTTTTCCTTATTTAAATTTGTAACTATAAAATCATTAACTATCTAAACGAACCCTTACGTTATTCCGTACAAAGATTTTCTCAAATCAGCATTTAAATGTATATTAATAAATATTCAACACTACCATTTGTTAATATTATCATGTCGTCTGATTCTTTTAAGGTAAGGAACAAATTAAAATCTTACATTTGTGGCAAGCGGAGGGACATCAATTCTTTAAAGTTTAAAATCATTAGTCTTACATTGGTGTCTGTTAGTTGGGGTTTGTTTTCTCTGATTCGCTTATTCATTTTAGTGATTAGTTTTAAGTTGTTAATTAAAATATAAAATATCAGGTGACAGAGTAAAAGTAACTTTCTTAAAACGACTAAATATATCTAGTAAAAGAGTAAAATAAGTATAATTTTGTTATTTTAAAATAAAAATTTTGATAATAAAGAATCAATAATTCTTTAAAATTATTTACTAAGGGGTAACTATTAAAATTTCATTTTAAGGTATTTTCACAATTACAATTCTTGAAAACTTGTAATAAGAATAATAATTTTATTGATAGTCAGAATAGTGGGAAGAGTTAAAACTCTTAATGATAAAATAACCTTATTAAAGGATAGAAAGCCCAAAATTGAGTCTAGAAACAAAAAGAATAAAATAATTCTTTATTTAAAGGTAACGTGCACTCATGTGGGAACAGCTCATTTTGCAACTGGAAAAGAAGGAAGGAAAGGATGTTATTTTAATGAGAAACAGGAATAGTAAAAACAGTGATGAGTATATGCATAAAAATCATGTAAATATGTAATTTTATAAAGTAATTTTAGTCACTTTAAACAGTTATCACATTTAAAGTTCAACAAAAGACAAGCACATAAGGATACCATAAACTTATAGCTTGATTGATTAAAAAAAGTAAAAGATATTTACTTATTGCAATGTTGAGATACTAAGTTGATTTAAGAAACAAAATAGAGATAAAAAATTTTTTTAAAATTATATAGAGATTCTTAATTAGGGAATGTGGCCAAGGATTGTTTAAGGTAAAGTAGTTTCAAATTCATCTCACTTAGAGTGAAAAATTAAATAATGAATAATGGTAGAATTATAATGTGAGACAGTGAGATCTGGTTTAGAATAACAGTAGTTAAGGTATTGGTATCGGAGGTAGTAAGATTTCAAAGAGAAGAGAATACCCAAGTTAATAGAGTAAAGCCCTGTAAATTGAGAAGTTGCTAAGAAGTTTTCTGAAAGTGAGATAAAATGTTATTAATGAATTTTATAATATAAGAAACATTGCAATTTGATAAAAGAACATAATCCAGAGAAATTGTGTTGTGAGTTAATAAAATGCTAAAAGAACTATGTGTTATTATGATAAAATTTGCTTCAACAGTTGTTGATGAAAAAACTTAATCCAAGTTGTTTTCTTTTGCATCCTGCGAGGCAAAGTCATTTGCTTAC
The DNA here is from genome assembly GCA_009176605.1 of Armadillidium nasatum. Taxonomy (NCBI): domain Eukaryota; kingdom Metazoa; phylum Arthropoda; class Malacostraca; order Isopoda; family Armadillidiidae; genus Armadillidium; species Armadillidium nasatum. The sequence continues at coordinate 13,372 of SEYY01013008.1, forward strand.
ATTTACTGAGTTAAATCTCAACTATGCACATCATTTAGGAGAGGCTAAGTAAATTCGCTGAAAAGAACTAGGATAATGATGAAGACCAGTATCATTCTACTTCGGAATGGTTCATTATTACATACAGTTTATAAGGTTACCAAGGTCATTATGGATTGTTATTTATTTCATTTTCAAGAATGTAATGATATGTAAATGATTTAAAGTTTAGTTCAGCAGATGCTTAAGTGATATATTTTGAGATATTGAGCAAGATATTACTTGATCCGTAAATGTAAATACAAAACTAACACCATATTGACTTATCTACACCATACCTATAGTATTTCCTCCTCTTACCTTTTTTTCCCCTCAGAATTTAATTTTTTAAACAATTTATTTAAGTCTCACAACTTCCCCTCTAACATAGTATCTCAATATATCTTTCAATTTCTATAAAAAATTTATCACCATCCTTTTCCTTTTCTTATTGCTCCTAAGAAAATAGTATATTTCTCTGTTCCGTACCTCAACCATGCCACTGTTTCTATGACCTCCAAAATTTCTAAGACTTAGCTGTTTCAAAACAACCAACTCAATATTCATTTCTCTGTATAATTTTGTTTACCTTTTTCAGTCTTGTATTCATTGTTAATTTAGTGATGTTACATGTTTTTATTTTAATTCAGTTATAACCTTGATTCTCGTAATTTGTGTTATACTGTATATACATTTTGTGTCTTTATTTACTGTTTATGTGCCCTTGAGAATGGTGATAACATTGACTGAAACGTTGACAATAACTTTATATATATATTTAAATTTGTTTTTTCATTCAATATATTCATTAATAAGCAATCTGACGTATGTTGCATTCATTTTTTGCTTTACTGTTCTTAATAAAAATTAGACTTAAGAAGAGCGCCTCCATTTATGATATATATATATATATATATATATATATATATATATATATATATATATATATATATATATATATATATATATATATATATATATATATATATATATATATATATATATATATATGCCTTATGAACTTTGCGGTGACTTAATTTTTAAAGTATTCAATAGCTTTGTGTTGTTTGTTTCCATTCCTTTTATGGCTTGACATTTATTTTTAATAAATTTGTTTTTATTCTTCATTTGCCAGTTTTATCTTATAATACAAATAATTTGTCCTTTACGGTTTAATATGATTTTGCATGAAGGGAACCAACGATATGTCACCCTAGTAGTTTGATAAGTCATCCTTTTACAAACTTCTTGAACTAACTGTCCTTTGGATATAACATATATCTCGGCATTTTTAATTAATCTGGAAAGTGTCGACATGGAACATATTAACAAATTAAACATTGTCATATTCTAAATAACCTTTTCAAAAATGAATATTCTAAGTTTGAGGAAATGCCAAAAAGAAATTTAAAGAATATTTATATATATATATATATATATATATATATATATATATATATATATATATATATATATATATATATATATATATATATATATATATATATATATATATATATATATATATATATATATATATATATATATATATATATATATATATATATATATATATATATATATATATATATATATATATATATATATATATATATATATATATATATATATATATATATATATATATATATATATATATATATATATATATATATATATATATATATATATATATATATATATATATATATATATATATATATATATATATATATATATATATATATATATATATATATATATATATATATATATATATATTATATATAATAGCCAATATGAAAACAACTATATAATGTTTGACCAAATTTTTAATTATTTTAAAAACAACTACCCACACAAAACACACACACAAATTTTAATTTCTAATAGTAATAAGAATATCTTGGTCGATTTTCGGTTGATGAAATGCTATAAGAACGTTCGGAGACAAGTCAAGCGTTTTATTTGGAGGCACTGAAAAATGAAGTTCTTGAAGCATTGCTGTGAGAAATATGAACAATTCCATTCGAGCCAAAGTCTCTCCCAGGCATTGTCTTTTCCCTTTAATTTCGAATAGAAGGAAAGAAAAGATCAAAAGTTAGTTTAAATTAAGATATATAAATATTAATTAACTTTAAATATAAACTTGCAATGAGAGGACAATTTTTTCGGTATTATTTGGTCAAAGCATTTAATATTTTAATATATATATATATATATATATATATATATATATATATATATATATATATATATATATATATATATATATATATATATATATATATATATATATATATATATATATATATATATATATATATAGGTATATATATATATATATATATCATATTATATATATATATATATATATATATATATATATATATATATATATATATATATATATATATATATATATATATATATATATATATATATATATATATATATATATATATATATATATATATATATATATATATATATATATATATATATATATATATATATATATATATATATATATATATATATATATATATATATATATATATATATATATATATATATATATATATATATATATATATATATATATATATATATATATATATATATATATATATATATATATATATATATATATATATATATATATATATATATATATATATATATATATATATACATATATATATTTATAATCTTTAACATTGATAGGAACTTTAAATATTGTAATTTTAAATGAATTAATCATTATTATCTTTTCAAAAGGGAAACCACAAAGAAAAATGAACCAAGTAAGTAAGTACCGGTGCCAAATGGTATGAAATTCTCTTTTGGGGCCTCAAACTTTCCGTCAGAATTCAAAAATCTTTCAGGCCGAAACTCTTTCGGAGAGTCGAAATATTTCTCATCGGAATGGATTGAGTATGACCAATGACGCAACAATGGCTCCCTATATGAACGACATAATATATATATATATATATATATATATATATATATATATATATATATATATATATATATATATATATATATATATATATATATATATATATATATGTATGTATGTGTATATGCATGTGTATGTGTATGTGTTTGTGTGTGTGTATGTACAAGAAAAACAAAATATTTCCTGATTGCTGGAGCACTTGTACTCCTTTACCCATGTGATTTGTAAATTCTTATGCTATTTAAACAGTCTTTTGATATATACTGTTCACCACTTTCCTCATCTAGGTTCCATGGATCCTCTTGGCCAACTTTCTGTTCTATCTTTTTTAAATTTTAAAACAGCCGTTACGTTTTGGTTGTTGTTTTTTTATGAGTATTTATATAAGAACTGCAAAGTTTCCGACTTCCATTTGTTTTTCTTATGTTATTGTAGATTTGGTGAATTTTTCCTTTCTGCCATTGAGAGCTTTCCTCAGGGTTCTGTCACATACTCAACTCTTTTTCCTAATTCTTCATCAATATTTTCATCTAACTCTATCGATTTATATGTCGATGACTCGACCCTTCATTATTCTACTCATTTAAAATCTTCTCCCTCTTTAGCATCTATTTCTCATCTCAACCTTTCCAATTCTATTCTTGCATATATGGACAGAATTTCCCATTCAGATCTAAAAAATCAATTCCCAAAACTTTTCATTTCCAAGAATTCTTCTAACTTCTCTAATTCTTTCGATGATATACCAATTTCTTCCGTTGAAAAATAGAAACATTATTGGCCTTAGGTTTTGAAGTCCTAGTATCACAACGATTGCTAGGACGGCCTCAAAGACGCTGGGGGTCTGTTTAGGTAAGAGAATTTTCCCCTCTTCTAAACTATCGTAATTATAAAAGAGTCTCATTCGCTTGTGTTTATTGTAGTGCACCCATATTTTCAGGCTCTGATCTTACTCATTTAAATATTGTGTCTGTTCTCACCAGCGATATTTGCATTTTCTCTTTCTTTTTACCTCTTCCTCGAATAGGGCTCCGCCAGTGAGCTATGGTAATAAATGTAAATAAATAAAATTTCATGATATTGCAGAGTTGCATCTTAGGACTTTAAGAGGCAGCTTAAAATCGAATGCATAATTTTGGATTCTCTTCCTTTTAAAATTTATAAACTTAATATTTTAGAGTATTTGCTTTGTGGTAACGTTAATTAACAATGATAAAGATTTTGAAACATTTTTCTTTTAATCTCGGTGCTCAGCGATCACTATTATTAAGAAACAGCCTTAAGTTATCATAATTAAATTAAAATTAAAATAAAAAACCGTTGATGATTTTAACGCAGAATTCGAAATAAAATTTCATGATATTGCAGAGTTGCATCTTAGGACTTTAAGAGGCAGCTTAAAATCGAATGCATAATTTTGGATTCTCTTCCTTTTAAAATTTATAAACTAAATATCTGCGGAACATTAAATTATTTAAAAGCAGAATGTTTAAGAATGGCGGAAAATGTTAAAACTGACGAAAGGAAAAAAAATATATAAGTGTACTAATTGGAGCAGATTTTTATTATAGGTTAGTTTATGATCCAAAATAAGTATGATGAGATAAATTTACTGAAATCAAAATTGGTATATATGTATATCAGACCCAATACGGATGGCAAGACCGTCAACATAGAATCTATAACAGTACTTCATGTTTGAGTAGAAAGTGATGAATATCTCTCTAATGGAAAAATTATAGGACTCTGATAAAATCTGTATTGCAAAATATGGTAAGAGCGATATAATTATATAATTTGAACAAGATTTAACTTTTGAAAAGGGTCAATATCAGGTTAGATTTTCTTGGGAAAAAGAGCAACCTCAATTATCAAATAAATATGGAGTAACATATTGGAGATTAAAAAGTAAGGTTAAGAAGGAACTGTAACTTTGGTTTTTCGATTGGGATGGGATGTAAAGGGGATTCTTTCTCCCCACTCATATTTGCTCTCACCATAATTCCTCCCAAGTACACTAACTAATATACTCGGGAATAGATTTAAGGGTTAACTCATAAAGTGAAAAAACAACAAAAATGATATCTCATTTGTTCTGTATGAAAGATTCGAAGTTATATGTACCGAACAAAGAAGAAGCATTAAAAAATAAAAATCGATAAAGGGTTCTCAAGTGATATTTATTGAAGAGTTTGTAAAAGATAAATGTTTTTCTCTGGTTAATTAAAAATTTTTCAAGACAGAAGAAACGAAGGGCAAAACAGACAGTGGGGATAAGATTGAAGAACATATGCAAGAACGATGTCTAAGTATCATAGAATTAAAGAATCAGAGAAAATAGAAAAATAGATAAAGAAAGATTGAGAGATGATGATGAATAGATACTATTACTAGCCCAAGACCAATTATTAAGAAGCAATTTGTTCAAGGAACATGTGAAAGGAGAAAAGATATGAGGTAAATATAGAATGTGCAAAATTTTTCCAGGGTCAATAAACCAAACACTGAATGGATGTGAAATATTGCTGAGGTGTCGTTTGTATATTGAAAAATACAGTATATTATTGAGAACATAACCCAAACAGTATTGGGCCTAACAGAAGAATTTTGATTTTATAAGGCTATAACATACCCTCTGTAATTTAAGCAACTAACAATTAACCGGTCTTGCCCAAACACGACAAAACAAAAAAAATAGGTGCCGAATTGTGGATGGAACGTTGGAATATCAAAGTACGGGAGGGAAAGGGAAGTTAAATTCCAAAAATTGAGATATTTAGAGAGTGTAGAGATTGCACACATCATTGTGTGATAAATAGGCATTAAAATACCCATACAGGTTTAAACGATAAAAGTTAGCACAACATTTATAAAAAAGTCACAATATGGTAAGAATTCCTTTAGAATATAGGGAACATAAGATTTTAAGAAATTTGTGAATAAGAATTCTCCTAAGGGGCGGAGTCCTAGCCCCGATGATTCTGAAAAAAGAAATTATCCTTAATAAAGAATATATATATATATATATATATATATATATATATATATATATATATATATATATATATATATATATATATATATATATATATATATATATATATATATATATATATATATATATATATATATATATATATATATATATATATATATATATATACCTTTGGTATTGTATAGCCACCAAAGCTTGTATCCCTTTTACTGTGCGGAAAGCTCCCAAAGATCCAAGAGATGAGTAACGTAAAACTTCAGTTATGAAAGCCTCTGTGTAAGGTAACCTGATTATATATATATATATATATATATATATATATATATATATATATATATATATATATATATATATATATATATATATATATATATATATATATATATATATATATATATATATATATATAGAGAGAGAGAGAGAGAGAGAGAGAGAGAGAGAGAGAGAGAGGGGAGAATGTAGAAGAGGGCACTCCAATTCTAATGATGATATGGAACGATTTGAGAGAAAACTTGGCATGGCTAAGCAAGACAAAGGAGGAAACCGTAAGAAAAGGTGCTTCACAGAATAGTGACGCTTGCCATACTCTGTTAACAGCTTCAGATATGTCAAGTATCACCACACAAAACTCTACATAATCCGTAAAGGCAGGAGACCATAAAACAGTGAGTCAGGAAAGTATGTTACCAGTTGACTTTGAACATCAAAAGCTATATTGATGCTAAAGAATTGAATGACATTCCAGATGATCTTGAAAATAAGAGATAATTGGAGGTTTACAGATTGTAGATTGAATACAAGTGAGAGCTACAGGATGATAATCGGAAAGTTCAGAGTGGCTACCTCTCTTCGGGACTGGCTGAACCTATGTGCTTCCAGCAATGAAGAAAATTTATAGCATTAAGGCACAGAGAACAGAGATGAAAGAGAACAGGCTTCAGCTCTGAAATACATTCCATTAAAACATAGGGAGGAATGCTATTCTGACCGCTAACCTTTCTTTTCTGACGTTCATAGATAGCAGAATACCATGCATTTGACCATGTATAATCAAGGGTAGTGACAAGAGGATAATAGTGTGAAGAATGATTGCAAGGAGAGAGATGCCAGGAAATATTTGAAAAATGGACGCTGAAGATATTATTAGTCTTTTCAGAAGGAATGTTAGCTACAGATTTGTCACAGTGACTAATAGGAGAAAACGAAGATTTAATAAACATACAAGCATTTTTTTTTGGCAAGTGGCCATAAACTTTCAGTAGTAGGAAAACCAAATAGCTCAGAGCACTTCCCTTGTGAAAGTACTCTTGGATTTCCAAATGGAAACTCTGCAAAGATTTCAAACTGAACAAAAATTTGAATGAATGACAGGAGAACGAGAATATAAATATATATATATATATATATATATATATATATATATATATATATATATATATATATATATATATATTATATATATATATATATATATATATATATATATATATATATATATATATATATATATATATCTTCCCTCCACCCCAGTTGCTTGGTCTTTACAGGGTTGTTGTGTGCCCCTGTATGGAGTATGCATCACACATCTCTGATGGTCCCACTCATAAAGCTCTCTTTGAAAAGATGGAGTCTAGGACTTTTCGCCTTATCAACTCTTCTGCTCTCACTAATTCTCTCCAATCTCTTTCTGCTCGTCGAATTGTTGCGTTCCTCTCTCTATACTATCGCTATTACAATGGACACTTGCTCTTCTGAACTCTCCGTCACATACCTCCTCCATTGAGAAGGGCTCGTGCAAGACGCCTTTCTAAAAAGTCCCCTACCTTCTCTGTCCAACTCTTTGACCCTAGACTTAACTGCTATGCTCAATCTTACATGTACTCTATTGGTAAAGTCTAGAAAATACTCCTTCATCTATTTTCCTATCCTATGACTTACACACCTTTAAGCGTGGTGTATGAGGACATGTCGGCCTTTAATCTGACCTGATTTCTGATTTTCTCTATAACTCTGTTGGAAATTTTAGTAGGTTTCTGGCTTTTGCTAACCAAAGGTATATTATTAAAAAAAAATAAAATACACACACACACACAACACACACACACACACACACACACATATATATATATAATATATATATATATATATATATATATATATATATATATATATATATATATATATATATATATATATATATATATATATATATATATATATATATATATATATATATATATATATATATATATATATATATATATATATATAATATATATATATATATATATATATATATATATATATATATATATATATATATATATATATATATATATATATATATATATATATATATATATATATATATATATATATATATATATATATATATATATATATATATATATATATATATATATATATATATATATATATATATATAATATAATATATATAATATATATATATATATATATATATATATATATATATATATATATATATATATATATATAATATATATATATATATATATATATTATATATATATATATATATATATATATATATATATATATATATATATATATATATATATATATATATATATATATATATATATATATATATATATATATATATATATATATATATATATATATATATATATATATATATATATATATATATTAATTTATCATAGTAAGCAAGTACCTATGAATATTGTAATTTTAAAATATTTCTATGTATTTTGATAAATGGATCGGTTTCTACTGAACACTAATAAGCGTTGTGAGTGGAAATATAGAGAACATACAGTCAACCAGTGGCAAGACTATGAAAAAGAGTAAATATAAAAATATGATGATAGTTATTTGAACTTTGGTATTAAGTCGACATAGTTCAGTTGTGAAGAGAGACTGTAAGGCACCACGTAAGTTGAAACGTCATTTAGAAACCAATAATATCAAATTGGTTTGTAAATCCTGTGACTAATACGCATGAAAGTTTGAAGAATTAAATCAACAATAAGCAGGTAAGTTTTGCTAGCATCTTACAAGGTGGTTGATAGAATCGCAAAATGTAGGAAGCCTCATATAATCGCGGAAGAACTCATTCCACCTCGGCTGCTGTAGATATGGTGAACATTATGATTGGTGAGTGTGGTGGGAAACTGCTTTCAATAGTCCCTTTGTACAATAACACCATCAGTCGCAGAATTCAGCAAATAGCGGAAGAACTAAATGATTGGTTATTTGGAAAAATTTAAATGGAATTTGGTTTGTAGCTGTATGAGGAAATATATAATAATTAATAATGATGTTCACTTGGTTTGCTACGTACGGATTGTAGAAGGTAATATTATTGTTGAAGACTTTCTCTTTTGTTTAAATATCACTGCTGGTGCTAGGGATCAAGACTTGTTCGAAATCCTTGATACTTTTAAATTCAAAAAAATATTTTGGTGTGGGCAAAATGCGTTGGTGCTTTTACTTACTATTTCCGGATTAATATTATATAGGATTGCAGGTACTTATTCGAAGGAAAGCCCCTGATGCACTGTGAACTCATTGCATTATTGCTTCAAAATATCTGAGTTCTACATTGAGGATGATCTTAGAATGTGTAATGAATGAAGTAAATTTTATAATAACACGGGCTCTGAAGGTAAGGTTTTTCAAAGAACTATGTGAGGATATGGGATCCGAGTACACGACTTTATTGTACAGAAACACAGAGATGGCTCTCTCGCTGAAATGTATTGCTTGTACCTATGTGTTATTATCTAATAATAAATTTAGAGAAGAAGGCCACAAATACACAGAAACTTTTGTAAACGAAGATTTACTGGTTAAACTAGCATACTTTTGTGATATTTTTGAAAATCTGAATTCTCTGAGTCTCTCCCTGAAGGCCTGAAGGGAAGACACATGCACATTTTAAAGGTGATGGAGAAAATATTGGCTTTTATTTTATGGAAAATAAATATGAATGAAGATGGAAGCAAAGAATGTTTCACAATATTGCAAAAGTTTTTGACCTCCAATGGAGTTGATTTTTCTCCTGATATGAAATCCATATTTGAAGAACATTTACCAAGAATTTATTACCAGGTTTGAGAAATATTCTCAGAAAGATAATATCGATAAATTTTCATAGAATCAGGGTCTATATAATACCAATGTTCCATCAGCATTTACTGTTGCAAAAGTAAAGACTCTTATTGAGCTGTTTTGCAGCAATACGTTGAAAACAAAATTTAGCATTATAGAATTAACTTAATTTTGTATATCAGTAAAAGATAAATATCCATTTCTGAATGGTAAAGCTCATTGACTTTTCATTCCATCTGGACTTCTTATTTGTGCCAAGCTGGGTTTTGGGCAGTCGCTGTGATAAAAAGTGACTATCACTCGAAAATCAATGTGAACGAAATGAAAGTGGTTGTGTCCAATCCGATTCCAAGTTTTGAGAAAATGTGCGGTTTTCAACAGGCTCATCCATCACACTAATTAAAATAAGTTTAATTTCTTTAATTAAATTTTTCTGTGATATTAAATACATTTATTTTTATTAAACATTTCAATTAAAAAAAACTTTTTCCTCGCTTATTACATAAATCTTAGAACGGATCTCTTAGAACTTGACCTAGAGTGCCTTCAGTAAAACAGAATTAATGAAGCCTTGGTGTCACGAATAGCAAAAGTTAGGGAACCACTGTTATAAGGATTTATTTCGAAGTATATATATTAATATATATAATATAATATATATATATATATATATATATATATATATTATATATATATATAAATATATAATATATATATATATATATATAATATATATATATATATAATATATATATATATATATACCTTGGTTTATCCGCTAATGTAAATAACGTTCCATTTGGAAGCACCTCATCTAACTCTTTTTGAATTTTCCTTTGAACTTCTGGAAATGAAGCAAGATAGAAAATGGCAAAATAGATCGTTGGTGTGGTTGATTCCATTCCTGCCACGAATAGATCAGATACGCAGGACATCAAATCCTCATCTGGTTTGGAAAAATGTTCGTTCAAAGAGTTAGTGAAGAAACACTGATCTATTTAATTTAATTAAGAATGAATTGATGTTATTGAAGTTATTCTACATACATGACATCGTTGAGGAAGGGTCATCCTTTTGCTTTTCCATTTCAATAAGATAGTCGTCAATGTAATCTCGTGGATCATTTTCGTCCAGAGTTTTAATATGATCATCAATGATCTCCTGAATAATAACAATAATAATAAAAGTTTTATTTCTAATGTAATTAAAAGTGCTACAAATTATTATTTCTGAAAAAGATTGACTGCAAATATTGATCTTTATAATATCTTTGTAATTTTTTTTTTTTTTTACAATTCACCACCACTCTTGATCCGACTTTTATTTTAATAAAATATAGAAGGGGATAAACGTAAATCTCACCATAAATTTTGTCTTAAAAGTTTTGGCTGTCTTTGAATGAATATGTTTTTTAGTAATGAAGTTGAAAAGCGATTCAGGAAGAATGTTTTGCACCCAAGGAAAGAAATCTTGAATCATGATCAACTCAGCGTTCTCCTGAATTTGTTGGAATAACTTATCAAAATCAAGAAC
>SEYY01013008.1:27500-37500 GCA_009176605.1 Armadillidium nasatum
TGACCTTAAAAACATACAAATTTTTACGGTCAAATTTACCTAAATCTGTTTCATATAAAGAAAGCATTCGGACATGTGGTCTGTCGGCAAAACTCGGGCTCTGATAAGCTTCTTTTATCTGCTTTGGATCGCACAAGAACACAAAAATACGAGATCCAATTCTCCAACTGAACAATAAATAAAATAATACTAATAATACTACTACTTCCAATAATAATAATTTTAATAATAATAATAAAATAGATAGATTTATTAATAATTACAATAATAAACATATAAAAGTAATATAATTAATAATAATTAATACAAAAGTAATAATAATAATAATAATAATAATAATAATAATAATAATAATAATAATAATAATAATAATAATTTTGCAAAAGTTAAAGACATTAAAGAAATTAGAATAGCAAAATTTAGCTTGTTGAGAAATAAACATGGCAAACGACATTCATTTTAAGTATTTTAATTAATATAAACTGATTTTTTCCCATTTATGAAGTGTAGAGAGTGTTGCTAATTCATGAATGTTTTAAGAGAAGTTGATACTATTGTTCATTGTCATTGTACGATAAAACTCTATGGGGTTTTGTTAGAGTAAATTTTTCTTGATTTGGTAAGAGTGATTTTGTTATTATTATTATTATTATTATTATTATTATTATTATTATTATTATTATTATTATTATTATTATTATTATTATTATTATTATTATTATTATTATTATTATTATTATTATTGCCTTTATTAATATCATTATTATTATTATTGCCTTTATTATCATTATTATTATTATTATTATTATTATTATTATTATTATTATTATTATTATTATTATTATTATTATTATTATATTTATTATTATTTTTATTATTTTTTTCTCAATGTTTGGTTTTGTGTAATTATGCTTGTGAGTAATTTTATTTTAAATTAATAATAATAATAATAATAATAATAAAATAATAATTAATAATAATTAAATAATTAAAATAATAATAATAATAATAATAATAATAATAATAATAATAATAATAATAAAAATAATAATAATAATAATAATAATAATAATAATATAATAATAATAATAATAATAATAATAATAATAATAATATAATAATAATAATAATAATAATAATAATAATAATAATAATAATAATAATAATAATAATAATAATAATAATAATAATAATAATAATAATAATAATAATAATAATAATAATAATAATAATAATAATAATAATAATAATAATAATAATAATAATAAATAATAATAATAATAATAATAATAATAATAATAATAATAATAATAATAATAATAATAATAATAATAATAGTAATTTGTGGGTAGTCATTTATAAGAGTGAGTAAATCCTTCACTTTCAGCAAGGATGATTTTTTTAAACAGTGTTCTTGTATATTTATAGTTACTACGAGATTCAGATAATACTCAAATTGCTTTTTTATTGTAGTGTTAATAAGGGTTTTAACGTATTCATATAGATGCACGTCACCATTTCTGTAAAATATAGAGGGGGATGGGGATAAACTAGACTGTCTTATAGATTTTTCGGCTTATATTTTCTTATAAAGTCTTCTATCTTTAGAATAATAATAATAATAATAATAATAATAATAATAATAATAATAATAATAATAATAATAATAATAATAATAATAATAATAATACCAAAAATAAGAATAATAATAATTATGATAATGGTAATAATAATTATAATGATAATAATAATAATAATAATAATAATAATAATAATAATAATAATAATAATAATAATAATAATAATAATAATAATAATAATAATAATAATAATAATAATAAATAATAATTTTTCCTTAAAAATTTTGACCGTCAAGATACAGTCATCAAGATAATATTATTTCCTTTAAAATTTTAAATGTGATGTTCCATATGTTTTATTTCAATATTGGGAATTAAAATCCTATTTTGGGCATAAAAAATTCCATAGATTTACTAGATTCTTTTTCCTTTTATTTTTAATCTCTGACAACATTTTAAAATTGACAATCAAACTTTGATTCATCCTTTTACCATCATGATTTATTAATTTTTTTTTATTTTTAAACTCTCTTTGCATCTTTGCTTTCTGCTGAAACTGAAGACTTCTATTTCAACTTTACCATGGATAATTCTTTTACAATTCAATCTCTGCTATGTCAAAATCAATTATATCTGATAATTCAATTCCTCTAAAAATTTGATATCTGCTTTCTTCTTGCTTAATACTTTGAAAATACAAACCTGTTTTGGTCCTAAACTTTGATATTTTGATGTACCATCTGTTATATGTAAATTTATCTAGTTTCAAGAAATCAGCTTCGATATTTTCATCTTGACTGAAGAATGAGTTAAATTCCATACAATAAGGGAACCTATCTAAATTCTAATCATAGTCCAATTCCAATTAGTTTAATGACTTTTCATTTATCTAAAGAATGAAAATCCATTCTTTTTACGGGAAAGTTTTCAAGCACAAAATTTATCTAATCTAAATTACCAGAATTATTTTACTACAAACGCTTGACCGAAAATCTTCTTCTCCATCCCTGTTGACAAAGGATTCTTTCCTCTTCTGTATTTCGGTGATGTATTGCGATGAATGTAACGAATCTCTTTATTATAATCAGAAATAAACTTTAAGTACGACTTCCCATCTGAATAAGAGTTTGTGTGACTTTTTCTTTCTACACATTATCATACTTTCTTTAACAAACTTTCTTAGTCTAGACTAAATCGCTACCACTGCGCTAATCACACCCTAAGGATAATAATATCAAGAGCAAATTTGTTAATTTATTGCACGCACGCACACACACACACACACACACACACACACACACACACACACACACACACACACACACATATATATATATATATATATATATATATATATATATATATATATATATATATATATATATATATATATATATATATATATATATATATATATATATATATATATATATATATATATATATATATATATATATATATATATATATATATATATATATATATATATATATATATATATATATATATATATATATATATATATATATATATATACCTGAATATGTTTCCATATTTTTCCTTCATTTCTTCCAATCTTTCTTCAATCTTTGATATATTGAAGGGAATGCGACCAATAAGAGGTAGTCCCCATGGTCCTAGTTAATATATATATATATATATATATATATATATATATATATATATATATATATATATATATATATATATATATATATATATATATATATATATATATATGAAACGAGAATTTAACCTTTATCATATCATAAAAGCAATAATTCAAAGAATTAATACATGTAAAAAATAAACATAAATATACATATAATATTTTTGTAGAATTGTAGCAGCTGTTATAAATATCCTTACGACATGCATAATAAATGTTAAGTACCTTTGTTAAATAGCACGGAGTAAGAAATTATGTTGAATTTTAACATTATTTATGGAATACATATTAACTTAAAAAAATATTACTTTCTATAAAGAATGTTATATTTTGTAACAATTATAATTTATCATTCCACACTTCTAAAAGAAAAGACACAGTGTTATCATGCTGATTCTTCAAAATGATGGACATATTATCTAATTTTAGTAGATCTCCTGAGTCCCTCAGGTGACACGGTTGGTTTCTGTTGGTTCTCAGAACCATGTATATCAGCAATGATAGAAGTAGATTTGTATGTAGAATTAATAGTACAACAGTTCATGCATAACGAGAAGGAAGCATATTCCTCTGAGGGAGAGCAAAATCCTTTAGGGAATCAAGAGTGATGTTAATCATTAACCTGAAAAATTCCAACAGAAGGAGCCAGATAACTCTCAAAAGAAACTTTATTTTCCAGACTATTTAAAATTTAGCAGAGTATACTGTGGATTGGTCAATACGAGCTCAACTTCCTCTACCAAAGGTTCATCCTTACCTCTGATATATTACTTAAAGAAAACCTTACCAAGGTGAAATAATGAAAATTATATTTCTGAAACACTAGAAGTTTTCTTGGAGAGTGAAAATAGATGCTGATTTGGTGTAATGTTAATAACAGTAAAAAGTAGGGATCTAATGGAATTAAGTGCTTCCAACAAAAAAGTTTCCCAATATTTAACAGGAAGATTCTTAATTTGAAGGGCTAATGTAATATTTTCCAAATTACTCCCACGAATATTTCACATTGCTGTAAAAATAATAATGAGAGATTCAACTAGTAGATAAATGAAGCCATGAATCACGAAAAAGACCTTTAATTTTTCGGACAATAAATACTATCAGAATGTTGGTAACTTTGTAAAATCTTTATTATAAAATCTTTAATAAAATCTGAGCAAGATTAGGAGAAAGAATCTGAAATGGAATTTTTTATTAATTTATTTATATAATTTCGATGAATTAAATGTGAGAAGTTTTAAATTAATTTATTAAATATCCAAACAAAAAACGAATCTATAAATACGCAAAAAAAAAAAAAAAAAAAAAAAAAAAACATCCTTCTTACCTGGGGGATAATTTGAAGGCTTTTTAATTTCATTCCATATTATTAAAATAATTAAACTCAAGAGAATTATCTCTATAAACATGGTACAACAATACAGTACTGGGAAGAATACATATATATATATATATATATATATATATATATATATATATATATATATATATATATATATATATATATATATATATATATATATATATATATATATATATATATATATATATATATATATATATATATATATATATATATATATATATATATATATATATATATATATATATATATATATATATATATATATATATATATATATATATATATATATATATATATATATATATATATAATATATATATATATATATATAATATATATATATATATATAATATATATATATATATATATATATATATATATATATATATATATATATATATATATATATATATATATATATATATATATATATATATATATATATATATATATATATATATATATATATATATATATATATATATATATATATATATATATATATATATATATATATATATATATATATATATATAGTCAAATTTTACCAATACTGCAGATACTATAATTTGAAATGATGGGATCAATGTTCAAATCAACTTTAATATAGATAAGAAGTTGCCATTGAACATGTTTTTCAAGATTTAAAATCAAACAAGATACACAATTTAAGATCACACACCGTTTCAACTATTTAATCTATAAGATTCAGATTTCTCTATTATTTAAAATTATAACATAATTAAAAAGAAATTATTGCATTCTTTGGGGAAATTTTTTTTCTTGCAAAAATCTAGAAAATTAAAGTATATATATATAGTTCAAACTTGGATCGGTATTTATTAAAAGTTTTTTATTTGTTCAATTATCTATATGTATTTTTTTATCTTTATATAATTTGTTTTCCCCATTTTATAATTTTCCTTTATATAATTTTTTGAAAGAGTTTGAAGAATGTATCCTATCATTCATTTGATATTTGGTTCAAATTTTAATAACTTTATTTCAGTCTCTATTCTCTAATAAATTGTTATTGTTGTTTACGATGCTTTTATGAAATTTTATTTCCTTTCGGGATTTTGAGAACCATAGGAGAGATACCGTCAAGACCAAACGCTTTCTTTGTTTTTAACTCAAAGAGAACATAAATAATATCTTTAGAAAAGATAATTATTTAGACGTAAAAGAGATATATGGAATCATCTGGACAGGAATTAAAGGCAAAAGTTTGAGCGAAGATTTCATTTTTAGTAGAAGGTAAGATAGTAGTGCTGCTGGGAGAAGGTGCAAGCAAAGTGAAAAAAGAAATGCCAGAGAGGACATAAAGCAGAGAGAGAGAGCAAAATTAATTTTTTTTCTTCGACGAAAATAGAAGAATAGATTTTCAGCAATTCTGAGATGAAAAATAAGAAGCTCTAGTTTCTTGAGTTTGTTGATGACGGTAATTCCTGAAGACAGCCTCACTGCAAAGAGTTCGAGAACAAAAATAGTTAAATCAAGGTTTAATTTTAGTATAATTGAAAAAGAATGGAATGTAAGACACTCCTAGGCCCTCCCACGGAAACAGTAAACATTTTCTGGGAAATCAAAGAAGTACGACAGCATATCAAAAAAGTTATCATTACCGAAGTGCCAAAAATGTATCCTCTTCAAAGAGGTGACTGTTCCTGCTTGAAATCTTAAAGAGAAGAAGGATACTGGATGAACAGAGAGGAGGGAAGAGTTTAACAGAGTAAAAAGATGAATTGGAGGATAGGAAAATATCAGAATGATTGGTTCATCACCAAGGCTATTTGGGGTATGGGTAAGGTGTACTAACTGTTAACGGTTGTTCTGAATAGAAAGTGGTAGGCCAGTCCACCAAATAAACCATAAGAACTAGAGAAAAGACATTGAAATTATCAAGAAAAAAAAAAAGAAAGTGCTCTATTTTTGGAGTTCGAATGATTTGGGATATTAAATTACTATAAAAGGAAAATATCTTAATTACTTTCTCATCTATATATATATATATATATATATATATATATATATATATATATATATATATATATATATATATATATATATATATATATATATATATATATATATATATATATATATATATATATATATATATATATATATGCAATTTTCAATTAAAATAGTATTATTTATATTTATATTACTAATTGTTTTATTTCAGATGTGTGAGGTTTATATACGTTAAAAATAATATCATATGCACTCTATCTGAACTACATTTTATGATTGATTTTTTCTTTATCTCATATAAATTTTTTATCAAACATTTACACATTATAATTTCAACTTCCTCACTGACTGCCATATAATTTCTATCTATATAAAAGTGATTCTTTGATGTAACTATTGTTTTGCACCTTTTATTCTATTACTTCGATAGTATATCTAATAATTTGGAAAGTATTATTATAATTTGCTCATGAGGATTTTAAATATCCACAGTAATATGTGAGAAGGCTAAGCGGGGCTTTCAAATGCAAACCAATATTAAAATCCATTTAAAAAGAGACTAACACACCTCCTTTTTCTATATAAAATTTTGCGTGAACTTATGAAATATTTCACACCGAATTTCTTAGTAATTTGCACAGAATTTTCTCTTTTATCCCTATACCTGAGTTATCGACTTCTTGCATCATTATATACCGATCGTGAGTTTAAGCTTTTGTTAAACATCTTAGCGCTGGATGGTGGTTACGGATATTCGTACAAACACCCGGGTACTGAAATTTAGAACTTAATATTTAAATACATTACATTTAATTGTTGCTTTTCAGTATCCATTCTTGGGATAACATTGTTAATTGCTCTTTTGGTTAACAGTTCCACTAAGTTAGGCTTTATCCTTAATGTCTGTTGATAATTCACCCTGATATTAGATGCTTCTCGTCAATAATAATAATCTTATTGCTTCTTTTTTATCCACCTTCTCCAACTACATTTTATTTAGTTTCTTAATATAATTAACAAGCAAGATTATGATCGAATTATAGTTTTCTATATCGTGGGAAGAATTGTTACTCAACTTCCTGTGATTCTTACTGGGCATTTATTATCATAAAAAAGTTCCGAAACATATATATATATATATATATATATATATATATATATATATATATATATATATATATATATATATATATATATATATATATATATATATATATATATATATATATATATATATATACTATATCACATATACGTTTGAGAACACAAACAAAACTTTGAAATTTCTGAACACATTAGGACAATTTAATTTCACAAAACCGATAACTATTTTTTATTTATAAAAAGGAAGGGTTTTAAACACTGTGATTTAATCAAGTTCTTTCATCTAAAAATCTAAAGCAACAGTGAAGTTATTCCTATTATTATCAGGACCTTGACAACAAGATAAGATTTCAAGTAGTTGCAAGACATATATAAGGCATTCATGTAACTAAAGATTACACAATAATTAAAATATTATAAGTTTGTATATTTTAGAAAAATATTCTCTTTTCCTTGTTATTTATCTATATATATATATATATATATATATATATATATATATATATATATATATATATATATATATATATATATATATATATATATATATATATATATATATATATATATATATATATATATATATATATATATATATATATATATATATATATATATATATATATATTATATAAATAATATGGACTAATCTTATACGGTAACTAAATATATAGTATTTGCATATTATATATAATATTAAATAAATAAAAATATATTATTATATATATTAATATATATATATATATATATATATATATATATATATATATATATTATATATATATATTATATATTATATATATATATATATATATATATATATATATATAATATATATACAACACATATAAATAGTAGATCAAAATTAAATTTGAAAATTAAAACAAAATATTATCCTAACTAAATATAATTAAAACCTAACTATATAATATCCTTAAAACCTAAAAAAATATATATTATTTATCTAAAACTAAATTATATCAATATTCATTTATTAATTATTTAATTATTATATATTTAATTTTATATTAAAATAATATATAATATCTTTATATTTATATAAACAATATACTATTTTTTCTTCGTTCCCGTATATTCCTTAAGGCCCAAATTTTTTTTAATTTTATTTTATTTTATTTTATCTTTCACCATTCCCACTCTCGTGGGGTGGTGCCCGTCACAGTTAGCTCACACACACATCCACACTCTATCTCCCCTCCCCCTTTACCACTGTCCTCCATCTCACTCTATTCTCTGCAACTCTCCTACCTTCGTCCACATTTAAATATCTCCCTTCCAATATCTCCCGCACCCCATCCATGCACCTCCACCTCGCCCTTCCTCTCCCCTTCCTCCCTCTATCTCTGAACTCATCACTCTACCCACCATCCTATTCTCATCCATTCCACATATGCCCAAAACATCTTCATACACCCTCTTCCGCTCTACGCACTATTCCCCTCTTCCATCCACACATCTCTCTTATTCTTTCGTTTCTGATTGTATCTACCCTCCTTAACTCACATATAGCCCTCAATCCTTTCATCTCAAAAACTTCTAATCTTTTCCGAATCTGAGCATTCATCACCCATGTCTCACACCCATACATTGCAGATGGTAGGCACATACTCTCAAACATTCTTACCTTTATTTCCTTTGATATTCTTCCCTTCTTCTAAATTTCTCTCAGTCCCCCAATCACTTTCATTCCTTCCGTCATTCTATTCATTATTTCCCCATCCATCCCTCCTTTTCCCTCCACTAACATTCCCAGATATTTAAACTCTTCTACCTCCTCAAATTTCTCTCACCCCACCTCGACACCCTACCATTCCTCCCCTCTTGCTGCCTCATCCATGCTCCCTATCCTCATCACTTTACTCTTTGTTGAGTTTACCCTTAATACCTTCGACGCACATTCCCTCACAAACTCCTTCACCAACATTCTCAGTTTATCCCCAGATTCCGCAACTAGCATCCGCAAACAACAAGACACTTACCTCCCATTCTCCCTCTTCACTTCTCAACCTAATACCCTTCCCTTCCCTCTCCATCCCACAAATAGCACCATCCATTAACACATTAAACAACCACGGAGATATAGCACACCCCTGCCTCAGTTCAACTCCCACTTTAAACCATTCAGTCAGTTCCCTAGCTCCTCACCCTCAATCTCGCTCTTCAGTTCTAATAAAATGATTTAATTGCATTTAATAATCTACCTCTCACTCCCCCCTCCCTTAGAACCTCAAAGAATTTCCTCCTACAAACTCCATCATACGACTTTTCTAAATCCATAAAGC
>SEYY01013009.1:0-5000 GCA_009176605.1 Armadillidium nasatum
TTATTATTAATTATTAATTATTATTATTATTATTATTAAAATAGATACGGATCTTCTGAATTGATGTATACAGGGTGTATCGTAATATGTGGGATCCATTTCGCGGATGGATATGGGGTATAAAAACAATGAAAAAAGGTAAAATGAATATTCTGTCCAACTGACTCTGTTTCAAAGTTTTAGGTGGTTTAACGTTTACATCATGGCATACGGCAAGTCCTGGTATTCCGTAACAATATGTATTACCTACCAGATATTAGACAATTTCGTTGGTAACGTTGTTGAAATATTTCGACCTCGATGATGTCACATGTACGGTCGAATGGGTTTAAAATAGTAACTATCAATCTAGTGGTAGAAAAGGTGGTGACGTCTGTCTTCGCGTTAGGTGTTACTAGTCAGTTTAAGTTATGAGGATGTATTCCTATCTGGAAATGACGGGCATGCATTTTACGTATGGCCTTGCCGAATGTAATTCTCTCCCAAAGAAAGAAGTTTGTACGTGGGACGATACCCTAACAGACGTCTGGAAATGGCGGACATGAATTTCACGTATGGTCTTGCAGAATGTAATTCTCCCGAAGCAAGTCTATATGTGGGACGATACCCTAACAGACGTCTGGGAATGGTGAACATGCATTTTACGTATGACCTTGCTGAATGTAGTTTTCCCGAAGCAAGAAGTCTATTCGTGGGACGATACCCTAACAGAAGTCTACCGGATATGAAAACATATCAAAGATTATATCAGCGTCTTCTAACCGGGGACCACAAGCATTCAGTGGATCATCAGGGGAAAAATGTTATTTCTGGTGAAACAATATTTAAGAAAGTCCAGTCGTATTTCAAAGAAAAAAATATTCCATTCGAAAATTTATTGATTTGTGCTACTGATGGCGCTACTTCCATGGTAAATAGGAACAGAGGGTTTATCACTCATTTAAAAAATGCATCGCCAAAAGTATTTTGCATATATTGCGCGTGATTCACCGCCAGCATCTGGTGGCTGAAAAATTGAGTGGACATCCTCATGAAGCCTTAACTCTTGTAATAAAAGATGTCAACCTAGTTAAGGATAATGCTCTTCAAGATCGTCTCTTTTGCAAATTTTGTGATGAAAATGAAGAAGAATTTGATCGTCTTGTACTGCATACAGAGGTTCGATGGTCGTCTTTTGGGACAATACTGTATCATTTCTGAACGAAAAAGAGATTGGAAAACATTTGGTAGCTGTGAAAACAGCTATATTTTACCTTCTAGATGTGTTTGATAAACTGAATTCTCTGAAAAACTGAATTGCTGCTGCAAGGACATACTTATAATTTAAAATTTTGCAATGAAGTCATTAACGAATTCCAATTAAAACTCAAATTTTACAGTCTTTAAATCTCACGCCGTGTGTTTGACTAGTTTCAAAACCATATTTCAGTTAGCAGTGATGTAAATGATGATGATTGTGTTGTGTATTTTTTTTATATTATTATTAACCAGAGTTAGGGAACAATCCGGAAATCGGGTCAAATTAAAAGGCCGACATGTACCAATACACTGCGTTTTAATTTGTAAGTCGTAGGAAGTTGGAAAAATGTAGATGAAGGGAGTGTGTTCCAGACTTTACCAGTAGAGTACATTTAAGATTGAGCATAACGGGTAAGTCTGGGGTCGGAGAGTTGGACATAGAAAGGATGATTGTGTAGAAAGGCGTGTCGCACTAGCACTCCTCAATGGGAGGTATGCGACAGGAGAGTTCAGAAGAGCAGTGTAAATTGTAACAGCGATAGTATAGTTGATTATTTAAAAAAAAAAATTTACTAAAAACATGTAAGTTGGGTTCAAGGACCTACTAGAACTTCACATTTCAGATTGGTTGCTGATTCCATTTGAGGTAAATGTTGCTAATGTTGAAATTGATTTACAAAAGGAACTTGTTTAATTGCAGCCTGATGAGCCAGTTCGAAATCTATACAAAATAGGAAAGCATGAAGATCAGAACACATGCTCATAGGAACATTGCATTTAAATATCTGCTTTTAAGGGAGAATTCTAAAATGTACGTCATTGTTTTCCCATCATCCTATATTGTGGAATCTCGCTTTTGTCGTGTAACACGGCTGTTAACAAAAAATCGTACTATTAGTAGGGATTCCATTTAATAGCATGAGGAATAAATTTTATCCAAGTTTTTTAAATTGTTTGAAATCATATTTTTTTTAATTTTAATTCTTTCATTACAAGTATAAATATGTTTACGTTTTATTAATTAAAATTTTTAAAATTTGTAATTTGGTAATGGGACTCTCTCACATTTGGTTTCTGCATGACTGTGCACCACCACACTTCAGTCGAGCGGTCAGACACGTCCTAGACGAGAGATTTCCATACAAATGAATAGGTCCGGTAAGACCTACTCCCTGGATTTGTATCTTTGGGGATACTTGAAAGTGATTGTGTATTTAACACCCACTGCCAGTGTAGATTTTCTACGTACGTATGCAAGAGGTCTGTCAACAGATTCGACATAAACCAAGAATATTCAAAAGAGTGTGACACTGCAACAGTCTTCGATACGTCGACCGCAAGCATTCATTCAGAATGGAGGCAGCCATTTCCATCACCTTCTACGAGTGCAACAGGTTGCCGGATTTTTATAACGTCGTTGTGCTTTAACTTGGAAACCACAGCAGTTAGGACACATGCTCATAGAACCTTTTTTAATATAAATATATATATATATATATATATATATATATATATATATATATATATATATATATATATATATATATATATATATATATATATATATATATATTTTGTTATAGCAGCGAGAGGTCCAGGGTTCGAGGCCTGGTTGGATTGGGAAATGTGAGCGGTTTCTCCTTGTGCTTAGCTCCGAATGACTCAGTCGTTAAAAAAACGAGTACATCAGTGGAGTGCTCTTGCCACTGATGGGAATAATCTCCGGCATCCGAGATAGGCCTAGTCAAGCCAGCGGTATCCATCGTGGGCCCAAGAAACCCAAGGGTCTTCCTCGAAAGATCCCACTGACAGGATGAAATCCTTCCTGGGGGAAGATGAAAAAAAAAATATATATAAAAAAAAATATATTTATATATATAATAATATAATATATATTAATTATTATATTAATTATTATAATATTTTATATATATATATCGTAATAAACTGAGCAAGAGCAATAAAATTGAAATGCTTTCTTTCTTTCTCACTTATATCGTAACGTTATATATCGTGGTGGTCACCAAATTTAAAGTCTAGGGTTACCAAATTTATGGTTTCCCCAACTATAAATTACAGATGGAAAAGCCTGGGTGTTCTTGTGTCCTCTTGTGCTGTGCTGTCTGGTAGACATGTGGTAGCCACCACTTCTCTTCAGGCCTTTGGAACTGCTACCTCTGTTTGAATACCACTTCAAAAAGGGGAACCACAGTCGAGGGCAAATAACTACTTCCAAACTTGGAATCTTTTTGAAGGGCAGAGGAGTCCGGATCTTCTTCTTCGTCTTTTGAGATCTTTTTGAAGCATGTTACTGTGAAAAATAGCCGAGGACAAAAGTGAAGGTGTCAAACTATAGTTTCACAGTTTCTTGAAGGCGAATGCCTCTTCTAGGACTTAATAACTATTTATATTCACATAAAAAGTTTTATTTTAAAAAAACATATATGATTATTAACAATAATATATATAATATATATATATATATAATAATATATAATATTATATATATATATAATTATATAATATTATATATATATAAATCTATCCTTCGTAACACTAAAAACTCCTTTTCTCCGTAGAAAATGCAATAATCTTTCTGGTTCCTCATCTTCACGCCCTTTCTGGCATTTGCAAAAATGTCAACTCTAACTTTGCTTCTTCCTCTTCCCTCCTTTAATATCTTCGACGGCCAACTGCTATTTACCTTCTTTAAAGCTGAACTCTTCCTCAAACTTTTGCTCTAATTCAACCTTAGACGATTCCGGAGCTATTCCTTCTCTTTCAACCCCCTCTAACTCACTTATGCCTAAAATTAGAATTTCTTCTAAAGATGTTATTTCTGCTCTCTCTGAGCTTAATACTAAGAAGGCGTACGGTCCTAATGGTATCCTCCTGTGGTTCTCAAAACTTGTGCTTCCGAGCTTGCACCCTGCCGGTAAATATTTCGTCTTTGTATTTCTTCTTCAACCTTCCTTTTGCTGGAAACGTGCGCTCATTCAAAATGTGCCGAAGAAGGGGGACCCCTCTCAACCCTCCAACTACCGTCCTATTTCTTTGACCTAAAGTTTTCGAATCTATCCTTAACAGGAAGATTTGGAAACATCTCAATTCTTCTAATCTTATCTCTGATCGCCAGTATGGCTTTCGTAAGAAACGCTCTACGGGTGATCTTCTTTCCCTTCTCTCTGACTCTTGGTCCTCCGCTCTTCGGCATTTCGGTGAATCCTTTGCTGTCGCCTGGACATATCGAAAGCCTTCGATAGAGTCTGGCACAAAGCTTTGATTTCTAAACTTCAATCATCTTCGGAATCTATCCTTCTCTCTGTGATCTTCTCGCTAATTTCCTTTCCTGGTCGTTCTATAGCAGCTGTTGTAGACGGCCACCGTTCATCCTTTAAATCTATTAACAGTGGTGTTCCTCAGGGTTCTATTCCTATCCCTACACTTTTCTACATTTCATTAATGACCTTCTCTCTATCACCTCATCTCCTATCCACTACTATGCTGATGACTTCCATCCTTCATTATTCCTTCCAGTTTGAAAAACGTCCCACCCAACAGCAGTTGATAGACTCGAGAAGGGTAGCCTTGGAGCAACTAACCTCTGATCTTTCCCGTATTTCAAATTGGGGCAGAGAAAACATGGTTGTTTTCAATGCCTCAAAAACTCAATTCCTTCATCTTTCCACTCGACACAATCTTCCACACAACTATGATATCTTCTTCGAAAACACACAACTCAAGCCTTCATCTGTTCTTAA
>SEYY01013009.1:7500-20211 GCA_009176605.1 Armadillidium nasatum
TAGTAGTAGTAGTATTATACAAAAAGGAGCTTTAAAATCATTTTAAAATCATTAGTAGTCGAGATAGATATAATAATTTTATTATTATTATTATTATTATTATTATTATTATTATTATTATTATTATTATTATTATTATTATTATTATTTATTATCATATTTATTATTATTATTATTATTATTATTATTTATTTTATTATTTATTATTAGAGCTAACTTTTATGCTGTTATTACTTTAATAACTATCGTAATTGATTTTGTTATAATATTTACTTTGATATTAATACTATTAATTAATAATAGTATTACGTTCGGTGTTCAAAAGGACACAAAACACGTGTGGCAATTAACAGACCCTTTTCATCTATGAGAAAAACAAAGTTTTTTTTTTGTTTATTTAATTTAGTTATAAATAATTTTAAAATATATTAAAAAATAAATTATTTTTTTTTACATAAAAATATTTGTAGAATATTCCTTTTAAGTTTTTATTTGCAATATTTTTTTTATCTTTATAATAAATAAATATATATATATATATATATATATATATATATATATATATATATATATATATATATATATATATATATATATATATATATATATATATATATATATATATATATATATATATATATATCTCTGATGGTAAAAGAAAAGGGGCCTATATATATTAAGGAAAACCAATAAAATAATCCAATTAAAGGCCGACATGCTCCGATGTAGAGAGTTTGAAAGTGTGTAAATTAAAGGAAGAAAGAAAAATAGAAGAAGGAAGTGTTCTAAACTTTACCAGTAGTGTACATATAAGAATGAACATTGCAGTTAAATTATGGGTCAGAGATTGCAGTTAAGGTATGGTTCAGAGGTAAGATCAACGCCCGTTGTAATATCGATGGTACGAGTATAAGGAAAGCGATGCAACAGTTTGACGACCAAAAATATTTAGAGAAATTCAGTGAGCATATAAGAATTGCTAAATCGAAAAGTCTTAGACATCACCTTATCATAGATATCAGTATGTGTGACGCAACCCCAGATATATAAAGTAGAACGATACTCCTATTGAAAATAAGCAAATGGGGTTGTAAAAACTTCTGAAGATTTCTTAGAATACCTTTCTTAGATGCATGTTCAACTAGACAGATAATGTGATCTTACCAAGGAAGAACACGAGAAGAGAAAATACCAAGGATATAAGGGACATGGGAAAGTTTGTTTAAAGAATTAATCGTCTGAGTGGGGGTATCGATTTTTTTTTATGGCAGCTAGAGTACGAGAAAGACTAGTTTAGATACTCCAATCCCAACCTCCCAGCATTAATTACTGGTTGAAAAGGTCGATTTTCACTTTCAAAAGAGCCGAAGTAACAGACAAGAGTTCGTTAACGAAAAGTAGAAAAATTGAGAATGGGACAGGACCCCGAGGATGGAAGGTGTCCATCTACAACACCGTTAGAGAACGGCCAGTAAGAAAATCAGAAAGAAGTTTACAAAGAAAAGGATGGGTTAAAAAAGACACAAGTTTAATGTCGAAAGGTTTTGAAATGTCAATCACCACAGCAAAAGATTAAGCGAAATGCCAAAGAGCAATGGGTCAAAAGCCAGATATAAGGAAAAAGATCCATACTGATAAGATTAGAAGATGTAAAAAGTTTCAAAATCTTCCTGTTAAGGATAGATTCGAAGACTTTGAAAAGAACAGAGGTTAGAACAATAGGACGTCATAGAAGTCTGAAAGGGAACTTCTTTCTTATGCAAAATAAGCGCACTCTTCAAGCAGGAGAAAGGTGAAGTTGACAGGCAAAAGACGAAACAGTTTACCGAGGAAGGCTTCAAACTCTGGTTTGGGAACCACAGAGGGATATATATATATATATATATATATATATATATATATATATATATATATATATATATATATATATATATATATATATATATATATATATATATATATTATATATATTATATTTTTACCCTATTACATTGTAAATTTTGTCAAAAACCATCTTGGCAAAGATTTTTAATAATCGACTAGTTTAAGGTAGAACTAGATAAAAAGGCTGTTTTTTAAACATTAGTGCTTAAGAAAATATCTGAATATTACTTCAATAATAATAATAATAATAAAAAAACATTTTTAACAAGAAGTTTAGTTTTTAGTCAAAACAATTAGGACCCAAGATTAATTTAGTGTTATTTTAAGCTATAGCATGTTTATTTAATTGTCAAATAACACAAATATTTAAATATTGATTTGTTCAAAATTACATTGTTAAACACTTTTTAAAATATATTTTTTTAAACGACATAAAATGGAAGCTACTTCCAATAAATATACAGAGTTTCAAAAGAAATTATGAGAAGCGACATCTTGCGGTTATAACTAGAACCACAGTTTACAAATGTGACGTCATCCACAAGCGTTGAATTTAGGGAAGGGTTTTTTTTTCACAATATAAAAGGCTTAAATGCTATAACTTATTATTGCAGTTAACTTTGATATAGAGTACATATCAAAGTTATCTACTTTCTCAACTTCCTCTCATCTTTAACCTGTAGGCTTCCACACACAGTGTACTGGGACATGTCCGCCTTGAATTTGATTCTGACTATAGTGTTTCCATAATTCAAGCTAAATTTGGTATGCCTCTGGCCTTTTTTCCCAGATCAAATTCTCTCTATCTATCTATCTATCTATCTATCTATCTATCTATCTATCTATCTATATATATATATATAATATATATATATATATATATATATATATATATATATATATATATATATATATATATATATATATATATATATATATATATATATATATATATATATATATATATATATATATATATATATATATATACTCAACTGCATTATTATCCCAAAGTCTTTACCTTAATGCAAGTTGTATGATAATACGCGGTTTGTATTCTATACAATTGTCAGTATAAGTATACACTCTTTGTTCATTTGTCGGCCTCCCCCCTCCTCCTCCCCCGGTGATGCATGTGTTTGAAATTGCACGCTTGCGATTCGCTCGAGGAAGACTAATCGTCAGTATTAATCTCAAAATAGTAATTAAAGTCGAATGTTTTACTGGCTAATTGATATCACCGCCGAAACAAAAGGATTCTCGTCGGAGCTGCGAAGGGAGGTAAAAAAGAAATAAACGTTCGGGCAAAAGGCACGGCGAACGATATAGGATGACACGGATGAAACGAAAATGAAATAAAAAAAAAGAAAAGAAAAAAAGGGTTGAGTTGGAAATAATGAAATACACAGAATGGCAAATAATGAAAAAATAAAAATGGAAAAAAAAGAAAAAAAAAAAAAAAAAAAAAAAAAAAAAATAATAATAATAATAATAATAATAATAATAATAATAATAATAATAATAATAATAATAATAATAATAATAATAATAATAATAATAATGAAAATAGAGGAATATAAATAAAATGATTAATGAGCAAGAAGAAAAATATAGGCTATTTGACGATAAATGAATAGGAAATGAGAAACAGCAAATGGAAACAGGAAATAGGAAACAGAAAATAGGAAAACGGAAAATAGGAAATGGGAAAAGGGGTAAATAAATGAAATCTAAAAAAATTAACTTAAAAAATGATGTTTCAAAGAAAAGATAAAATTAAGGAAAAATAAGATATAAACAAAAACTCTCCCGAAGAAGAACAAAATAAAAGAACAAATAGGAGAAATCTCCTAAAATATCAGAATAAACAGGAGAAATCTCCTAAAATATCAGAACAAAACGGGATAAATTTAATAAAATATCTGAACAAAACAGGATAAATCTAAAATAAAAACAAATCAGGAAAAGTCAACTAAATTATCATAACAAAACAGGATAAATCTCCTAAAATATCAAAATGGGAGAAATTTCCTAAACTGTCAGTACAAAACAGGAGAAATCTCCTAAAATAACAATCTAAATCTAAAATATCAGAAAAACAAGAGAAAATTATGCTAAAGTGCTACATTTAAATGTAAAAAATAGAAGAAAGCAGAAAAAATAGTTTATTTAGGAGAACAAAATCAGGAAAAAAAAAAAAAAAAAAAAAAAAAAAAAAAAAAGAATATCCTAAGTAGAAGGAGAAATCCGGAGAAATCTCAAATAGAAAAATTAAAGAGGAAGCTAATAAATGAAAGAGAGCAATACAAGAATAATCTCCTAAAATATCAGAACAAATAGAAAAAGCCTCCTGAAATATCAGAACAAAGAAAATCTTACTGAAATATCAAAACAAACAAAAGAAACCTGAAATATCAGAGCAAATAAGAGAAGCCTTCTGAAATATCAGAACAAATCTTTTAAAATTTCAGATCAAAACAGGAAAATATACTAAGCAGAATAAATAAGGAGAAATCCTCTAAAAGAAAATATTTAGAAAAATATCCTAAGTTAAAGGAAAAAAGTAGGGGAAATCTTTTTAATATCAAAATAAGGAAAGGTGAAAAGTCACTAAGTTTCAGAACGAATCAGAAAAAAAATTCATTTTTAAAAATTTTTCCAAAATATTTTCCTTGTATTTTTTTTTTTTTTTTAGAAATACATATAAAAATTTGTTTGAAGACAAATTAAAGACAAGGTCTTTATGCAGTCTGCAAATTTTTGGGGGCTCAAATCCGTCAAATGACAAAAAAGTTACAACAGAAACAAAGAAGGATTGTGGAGAAATTCTTAACTTTTCATAACCCCTCCTTTTTCTGGATTCAACTTTTTTTTTTTTTTTTTTTTTTTTTTTGATGTCCAAAAATATCTAGAGGATTTTTGAAATGTATCCCAAGAAAAGAGTTATAGCGAAAATATTTTTTTTAAAAATCAGTCAGAACTTTTTCCTAGGAATACATATCAGCAAATCTGCCAATATTTGTTAAAATGAGGTTTTCTTACAGTGTTCCTGAAAATTTGTGCTAGATCGGTCAAACGACAAAAAAGTTACTTAAAAAATGGATGGTCTGTGATCTCGAAAACTATTAGGCAAAAATCTCTCCAAAACTATTAGGAATTCATGTCGTCCAATTATAAGCTTTCCAAAGTTGTATGTTGGTACCTTTAAAATTAATATTTTCTCAAAAAGGGATTCGGGCTTTTTCTGACCTTTTTCATATTTTTTGGGATAAAATATTTAATTTGTTAGGTAACAACATACTACTTTGGGACAGTTTATACTTGGGCAAGATAAGAGAATTTAGGAGGAAATAAGAAAAATAATGGGAAATAAAGGAAATATAGGAAAGTATATGGAGTAATGGAAAGTAGAAACGTAAGAAATATTAAAGGAAGAGGAGTAAATAAATAGGAGATAAAAGAACACAATAGTATGAAAAAAAATAAAAGAGGAAATAAGAGGAAAAATAATTAGAGGATAATAATGAAAAATATAAGAAAAAAGAAGGAAATATAAGCAAATACGTAGAAACGTTATTGGGAAGGAAAATAGAGAGAAAACGGTAGTGTGAATTCAAATTCAAAATTCTTTATTATATGTAGTAGGTACTATGCTACTAACTATACTAATACTAATTGTAATAACAATAATAATACAATAATAACAATAATGGTAATAGTAATGAAGCGATTGTACAGATCTCTGAAATGGGACTTCTAAGGGGATACACAGTGGTTTCCATTGAGCCCCAAGGTTTAATAGTTTAAATAAGATTTAATTTTATTATTAAAAGTAAATACTAATATGGTGCATATAACAAAATGAGGAATAAAGATCATGCTAATTAAAATACAATTATCTTATAAAATTAATAATAGTTAAAATAGTAAAAACATTATTAATTTTAATATCAATAAAAGTAAGATCAATAATATAAGTAATAATGATGGGAGAAAGAAGAATATTCGCAAGTACGATAATGATCGAAGTATTATAATAATAATCATTATAATTGTGGTAAGGAAGTACTACTACTATTGTCAACTATAAAATAATAATAGTAACGATGATAATAATAATAATAAAATTTGCATTAGCAACGGCAATAAGGCATTTATACTGATTCCAAAGCTAACTTACATTTGAAAGTATTAATAGAAATATCAAAATTAAATGTAAAGACAAAATTAAACATAACATAATAATAATAAAAATTACAATAACAGTAAAAGTAATAATTATAGCAATAATGATAATAGTAATAAAATAATAATAGATGAATATTAGTAGTAATAATCAATAAAAGGTGTTGCCCAATATCATTTACAGTAGTGTAAGTAATGATTACGAGTAACTACGACATTATAGTAACACAGGAATAATAACAATATTGATAATACAATAATATCAGTAAAATCCAGTAATAATAACTTTTATATGAGTAACGAAACATTAATAAAAAAAAAGGAAACGAGTAAAACATTATTAACCAGGAAATTATAGAGAAACAATATAAAGAAGGAAACTAGGGGAAAAAAAAACTTTAAGGAAAAAAATAGAGATGTGATAATAAGAAAGAAAATTACTGTATTTAGAAGGAAAGTAATGTGAAAAAGTATGAAGAAGAAAATGGATAAGCAATATAAAGAAGGAAAAAGGGAGCAAAATATTCAAGAAAGAAATAGTGTAAAACAGAATTAGGAACGATAAGTATGAAACAGCATTAATTAAGAAGAAAAAAAAGGTAAGAAGCGTATCAAGAAATAAAGGGAGAATAATATAAGATAACGAAAATAGGAAAAATTATACTGAGAATGTAAGTAGGGAGAAAAATCAAACACTGGAAAAATAAAGTAAAAGGTCCAGTAAAAAATAATTTTTAAAAAAAAGGTCCAGTAAAAAATAATTTTTAAAAAAAGGTCCAATAAAAAATAATTTTTTAAAAAAGGTCAAATAAAAATAATTTAAAATAACCTACTGTAATTGTAAAATCAAATGAATAAATGAAACCCCAAAAAAAAGTAAAGAAAAATACTCAACTTCAAAAGGAAATAAAAAATAAAATAAATATTTCAGGTAAATGTAAAATAATATTGAATCAAAATAACATAAAAAGGAAATGACGTAATACAACTCGAGGATATAAGATTAATCAAAACCAAATTGGCAAAAGTTAAGCCAAAGTAATATGAAATGAAACCAAAGTCAACGTATTCTTTTTTTTAGGGAGTTGACGAGAGGAGGGGAAGAGAGAAACGAGTTGGGGGAAATGCAAAAGGAGAATAAGGAGGAGGAGGAGGAGAGAAAAAAAAGAATGTAGAATAAATAGAGTAAGAGAGAGGAGGCAGCAAGGATAGAAAATGGTAAGAAGGAGAGGGAAAAAAGGATAGAAAGAAGGAGGAAGAAAAAATGGGAAAAAGGAAGAAAATGGTAAGAAAAGGGAAAAAAGGATAGAAAAAGGAGGAAGGGGAAAGGAAAAGAAAAAATGGAGAAGAAAGGGGAAAGGGAAAGAGGGAGGAAGAAAAAATAAATAGGAGAGAAAAAGGAGGGAGAAGTCAAAAACAAGAGGGGAAAGGAAAGAATAATGGGAATTAATTTTTAAAAAATAATAATAATAATAATAATAATAATAATAATAATAATAATAATAATAATAATAATAATAATAATAATAATAATAATAATAATAATAATAATAAACAAAAATAAAAAGAATAATGATAAACAAAGATAAAATAAATTATAATGATCATAACAATAAATAATAGTGAAAATAATAAAAAAAATTTTTTTTTCCTTTTTCTTTTTACTGTTCACCACCACTCACGGGCAAAGCCCTTTTCAAGGAGGGGGCGTATACAATAGAGAAAAGAAGAAGAAGACCCACCCAGAACCCGAACCTAACGCACATATCTCAGGTGGGTGCAGAAAGCCTTGAAGATAGGAAGATTAAATGCAGGAGGAAAAATAGATGACGGTAAAGTTAAACAGAACGGAGATCGCTGAAAAGGAGGCACCATAACGGGCAAGCCTGGGGATTCCAGCATCCACACAAAATTCGTGCGAAAACAAGGCACCTCTTGTGCAACGAGAGCAACACAATGGAAGTGGAATGCGAGAGGCCAATTCCCTTGAGCACCTGCCATTGTAGTACCTATAGAAAAGAGATAAAGCACCAACGTCACATCGCAGATTTAAAGGGTCAAGAGAGTTTGAAGTAGGGTAAAATTTATTAATCTTTTAGCCTTGGACTCAACCATATCCAAGAGAGTGGAGAAACCGGAGCCCCTCCTCCAAATGTGAGAACAGTACTCCATATAAAGGCGAATAAGACCCTTATATAATTGAAGTCACTGCTCAGAAGGAAAAAAATTCTCGCAACCTGAATAGTACTCCCAACTTCTTAGAGGCGCTTAGAAACCATTCCAAGACAATTTATTATTTATGTTTAGACCCCGAATGTTAATGTCATTTACAAGTGAGACGAGAGAGTCATCGAAGAAGATAGGAGAGTTGGGAGGTGTTTTTGAGAGGGAGATGTGAAGTTGTTTTTGAAGAGTTGAATTTCACAAGTTTGTCACTACTCCACCGGAAAATCTCATCCAGATCGACAAGAATTGAATCGCAAAGTTGAAGACGAGAAGCAACTCTAGAAGCAAAAAAGGGAGCAAATATGAAAGGAGTAGAGAATGGAGAATTGAGTTATCAGCATAAGAGCATAAGAGTGAACAGAGTTAGAAGTGGAGTTGAGAAGATCGTTAGTGAAAAGTAAGAATAAAGTTGGGGATGAAACAGAACCCTGGGGAAAACCACAATTGACAGGAAAGGAGGAAGAGGTTGCTTCATCTACAAGTGCCGAAATGGAATGACCTGAGAGAAAACTAGACAAGAGTAAGCAAAGAGAAGGAGGAAACAAAAAGGAATTGAGCTTAGAAAGTAGCAACGCATGCCATATCCAGTCAAAAGTCTTGGATATGTTAAGCGCCACCACACAGGACTCCCCGAAGTCCCTAAGGGCGAAAGACCATAAATCAGTGAGAGAGGAAACTATGTCACCAGTTGACCTCGAGCATCGAAAGCCATACTGATGATGGAAATGATAGTAGAAGAGATTAAGTGGTTTATATATAATAAAAGATAAACTTTAACTGAAAGTAAAAGAAGGTGACAAACTTCTTTTCTTTATAATTTCTCATTCTAGAAAAAAATTTCCTAATTTAACTGATCTATTTTTACGGGTTTATTATTTATTAACTAGTGTACAGTACCGGCGTAATTAAAATATTCAAATACGCTTCAATTTTTAATTGTTTTACTACTACTACTACTACTACTACTACTACTACTAATAATAATAATAATAATAATAATAATAATAATAATAATAATAATAATAATAATAATAATAATAATAATAATACTATTGAAAAGAAAAAGATTGAAATAAAATTCAGCCATACAAAAATACAGTAAACTATAATTTTATTGAACTTCACACCACCCACTTCTTTTAAACTTTTTCAACTTGACAAATCATGTAAACTGTACTTACAGTTTACTTCACTTCCTAAACTTTGACAGTGTAAACTGCGGCTACTTTTTTTGCCTCATTTTATTTTGCTTAAACCTTTGCTCTATTTTACCCTAAAATTAATATCTTATAAAATAATTGAAATAAATTATCTTATAAAATAATTAAGTAAATCGTTTTAAAAATGTAAATGGTTTTAAAAATGTAAATGGTTTTAAAAATGTAAATGGTTTTGTTAAATAGGTAAATGGTTTAATTATGTAAATCGTGACCATTTTCTTTAACATACTTTGTCATCATGTAAAAAAAAGGGGGGGGTACCCTCTTGTCGTCTAATTTCATATGGCTTTATTATTATAAATGGCGATTCTCTTTTTGTCAAATCATATATTGTGGAACTGTTTCGTATCACTTTTTTTGATTAAAAAAAAAAACGTAAACTATGTTTTTCCCACCGACTTAAATAGTGTTAACTGTGACTCCATTTTGTCCTACATTTTTTTTTAACATAATAGTGTAAACTATGATTCAGAACTCTCTAACTTCCTATATATATATATATATATATATATATATATATATATATATATATATATATATATATATATATATATATATATATATATATATATATATATATATATATATATATATATATATATATATATATATATATATATATATATATATGTGAAAAGCAATTTTAGAATAGAAGAAAATTTGGTTGTAATCAAAATGAAAATTGTAATCTTATCTTGATTGTAATACGTGATGTTTTTTTTCTCTCTTTCTCCATCCACTTTACAAAGATAACAGAGAGAGAGAGAGAGAGAGAGAGAGAGAGAGAGAGAGAGAGAGAGAGAGAGAGAGAGAGAGAGAGAGAGAGAGAGAGAAAACTAAAGAAGATAAAGGAGGGAGATAGTGAAGAGATAGAAGGGAGGAAGATAGGGAAGAGAGACAAAGGAGGGAGATAGGGAAGAGATATAAAAGAGAGGGATATTTGAAAGGGAGATACGTAAGGTTCTGAATTGGGTGGGATTTCTTTTATTTTTTAATTTTGCCTCCTCCTTGAAAAGGGATCTGCCCGTGAGTGAAAAAAAGAGGATTGGAGAGGATATCAATATAGGGAGATAGGGATGTAGGGATGTAGGGATGTAGGGAGGTAAGGATGTAGAGAGGTAAGGATGTAGGGAGGTAGGGATGTAGAGAGGTAAGGAATAGAAAAGTTGAATGATGAAAGGGACACAGAAAGAAAAGCAAGAACGAAATAAGAGAGAGAGAGAGAGAGAGAGAGAGAGAGAGAGAGAGAGAGAGAGAGAAAGTGAAAATTTTATTCTAGAGCTAAATAAAAGTGTTTATGCCTCAAAAATTTTTTTATAAGGCATCTTAATTCGGTTCCAGCTCCGACTCCATTTCCGACCCCGGCTCCTGCATAGTATCACACACACACACACATATATACACGCACATATATACACATACATATACACACATATATTTACAAACAAACATTCACACACTCCTCAGTTTACTACAAAAAATTCTGAAACTTTATCTATAAAATAAAGAAGAAAAAATTTTACTTACAACTTTCATTAAAAATATATATATATATATATATATATATATATATATATATATATATATATATATATATATATATATATATATATATATATATATATATATATATATATATATATATATATATATATATAATATATATATATATTATATATAATATATATATATATATATATAATATATATATATAATTTTTTTAAAAATTAAATGTAATTAATTAAATTTTATAATTTAAAATATTTTATTTAATAATTAATTAAATAGGACGAATTCAATTTATGTTTAATTAAGTTTTTATTAACATAACCAAAATGAAGTTGTTTAAAAAAAAAAAAAATAAACAAAAAAAAAAAAAAAAATTATAATAATATATAATATATATATATATATATATATATATATATATATATATATAATATATATTATATATATATATATATATATATATATAATATATATATTATATACTTTATAATATTAATAAAAAAAAAAAAAAATTTTTTTTTTTTTTTTTTTCTTTTCTTGTCCAAACATTTTTTTTCATTTTTATATTGTAAATCGAACTGAGAATTTTATAATAATTAAATAAAAGTAGTGATAAGTAGATTCTGTGAATAGATTAGCATCATCGTAAATATCTACCAAAGGTTAAAAAGTATCGATAGTTTTTATAATAATAGTAATAAAAGATGTTTAGCGCCATATTTACTTGATTTTACAGCATCCGGTAAGATTTTGGGTTTTATGGTATGTAAGTAAAAAATTACTGAATAACTCTTTCATTTTATCATTCATTTATTATAACATTATCAGTGTATATTAAATATATCAGCGTAGGTTCATTTGTATTTAATAAATGATTGCTAAGCCTTACTCTTCAAATAGTAGTACTCTCGATCTTTATTTGGTTCACAGAAACAAATTTTTTGTAATATGACGTAAGTGATGTTTGATTGATTAAACAAAATCTTTCTTGAGTGATCAAAACAACATAAGTAAATAGAAGCAGGGATAATAAATGCAATTATATATACCAAAACTTCAAAATGTTAACCATACTAAAAACCTCATCAAGCCTCTGTTAATATTTCTTTAAAAACGTGTTACATGTTATTCATTATTTTTATAAAATGCAAATTCTAACTAGTATTACTTGAAGTGTATCACTATTTGAAAAATATGTTTTCAGAATTTAATATTTATATGAAAATACATTTGGTAATTATAGAGCATATTTCACTTACATTAAATTTTGAACTAACAGAAACCCCAAACTTGAGATTTACTGAGTATTGATCAAAACCTAAAAACAAAAGTTGAAAAAGAAAATTTCAAAAAATTTAAAATTTTCAGAATTTTAAAATTTTTCATGAGAATACATTTGGTAAATTATGGAACACATGCAACCTGCATTATATTTTGCACTAATTTAAACTCCAAATTTGAGATGCAATCTATATTGATCAAAACCTAAAAACAAAAGTTGGAATTTCAAAAATTTAAAATTTTCAGACTTTTAACAATTTTATAGAATAAATTTGGTAATTATAGAGCATATGTAACCTACACTGTATTTTGCATTAATTAAAACTTGAGATGCACTTTGTATTCTTCAAATCATAAAACAAACTTTGGAAATGAATATTTCAAAAAAATTTCAGTATAATCTCAA
>SEYY01013010.1:0-15099 GCA_009176605.1 Armadillidium nasatum
TATATATATATATATATATATATATATATATATATATATATATATATATTATATATATATATATATATATATATATATATATATATATATATATATATATATATATATATATATATATATATATATATATATATATATAATATATATATATATATATATATATATATATATATATATATATATATATATATATATATATCATATTTCTAGCACTTCCTCTTTCAATATATCAATATCCCTTCGATAATTTATATATATATTTTTAATATATATATAATAATATATATATATATATATATATATATAATAATAATAATAATAATAATAATAATAATAATAATAAAGTTGTCGACTAGAAGTAAAACTCACAATGCCACATTTGGTCAGCTGAAATCCTTTCCAGCCTCGATGATCCCTTCGAAGGCTGATGTCTTTCGTCATTACTTATTTGTCAGGAATAGAGAAGAAATGAAATCGAAGGGCACAACAACTACAAAAGAATGTTACAGAATAGTAGCAAAATATGTCGAATACATTTGGAATGTGTTTTTATTTCCTTATATTTCGTTCGAGGCATTTGCTATGAAAGTTGAACGCTTGATAATATCAGCTACCAAACTTAATAAAGTTTCAATCAAACAAAGAAATAACATTTTTATGGAAAAGCTTATGACATTTGGTGATATGTTTGATATATGTACATGTACCTGCTTTGATAAGAAAATCAGCAGAACTGATTGTAGATGTTATATTCGAATTCCAATAATCGAGTGGGAATCGCTTTGTTGGACAAACACAAAGAATTAACCAGCATGGTGCAATAGTTAGGGTCACTACTGCATCAAGAAAAAAACTCATGAAAGATATGAAAACCTTGAACGTGCAAAAATGTCCTGTAGTGGCTGTTGCTAGTAGTTTTGCATATAGTAACTCTAATTCTTCTGACGACATTCAAGAAAATATTGAATGTGAGACAAGAAGTGATTCATCTTTTCTTCAAGATTTCGAATTACGAGAAAACAATCAAAACAGATTTACATATGATAAATTGTCTGTGGCAGCAGAGAGATACCGCGTAAGTAGTAGGGCTGCTGCTGCAATTGTTAATGCTGCTTTGGAAGATATGGGGATCCTCAACTAAGGCAATATGCTAGATAGAAAGAAAGTAGAAAGAGAAAGAAAAAGAGTCGGATTGAAGAAAAGAGACTTTAAGCAAGTTGCAGCTCCAAAACATTATGTGCATGGGTTTTGATGGAAGAAAAGATCAAACCAAAACATTTACAGGGACAGAACATGAAGAACACATTGTTGTTGTTAAAGAACCTGGTGATATCTACATGGATCACATCACTCCTGACAACGGAAGCGCTCAATGCATGGCAGATGAATTAGTCACTTTTCTTACTGATACACAAAGTTTTAATTCACTTAAAGCAAATATCTGTAACGGAACAGTTGTAAACATAGGACGTATAGGTGGTATAATAAAATTAATTGAAAATTCCCATTGAGAGGCCTCTTCAGTGGCTAATATGCCTTCTGGATGCTAATGAATTACCCTTTAGACATGTGTTCGAAAGTATTGATTGCAAAACAACGGATCCGAAAAACTTCGAAGTTTTGATCGGAATTAAAATAAGTCACAATTTAATGTAACCAAAAATCGTTGAATTTACACCTGTGCAATGTGAAATTGAGGTTCCTGAAGAAATAGGTAAAGATCTCAGTAATGATCAAAAAAATCTCTACGAGATGTGAGTTGAAATAAAATCTGGCACCATTTCAAAGAAGTTGACCTAAAAATCTCCATGAGCTTTGCATCATGCAAGATGGCTCAAAAAAGCTAATAGAATCCTCCGGATATATGTTTCAACAACAAACCCAGAAAAAAATCTCCCCGATTTAATTAAGATCATATTAGAAATATATGGTCCAGGTTGGTTCTGGATTAAATCAAGCTGATCTATGAATATTTAATATTTAACAGATCGTAAGGTAGAAATTAGAAAGACATCTGTTGATTATTCCATTAAGCACTACTTACGTCAGCGGGAAAGGCTATAGTGACAATTGGCAACTGCTACAGCGTGCAACAGTCAGTGACAAGAGTTGGTGACTGGTGGGTAAAATGAGGGGCTAAACAGGCAAGAATGGACTGTATTCTATCAAAAAAGAAGTTATACTTTCCAAAAAGGATGGGTAGGATAGTAAATCATCAAAGGCGTTCGTGAAAAGAACTTGGTTATTGGTTTCAATAAAATTTTAAGGTTTCCAATCGGATAAGAAGAGTCATTCGAAACCACCAGAACAATAAATCAAATTTGGCATCGTTTCAAAATGAGTAAAAACAGACTCTGGCCCCCCCAAAAATACCTTATTAAATAGATTTGTCGCAAAATGATAAGATTTTCAGTATTAGCGATAAGCAGGTTAAAAGAGGGCCATGAGAATGTGTGGAGCAACATAGTTACCAGAACGTCTGAAAATAGTTCACATTCAAACTATTGAAATTAGGACATCTTCCCTGAAAATTCTCTCTGAAAAGAGAGTGAGGTGAAATTTCAAGGTTGCCTGACTTGTAGAAAAGAAAACCAAATTTAGCTATATATTTTTGAAGATTTTTTTGGTACTTTGAAAATAAAATTTATCAAGCTTCTGGAATGCAATAGAAGGGGAATAAATGTTTGATGACGAAAATAGACTTATCTAATTAATATGGATTCTATATGATAAACAAGGAGCTTGAATACCTTTCTTTGTAATAAAATGTAAAACTCTAACAGAAGCTGCTGCTGTGATGATTAATATACATGAACTATACAAATCAAGCTTTGATGTATATTTAAAGCATAGGATTGCATTTGAAATGTGCCCCATCATATATACAATTTTCAAACCTATAAAGCACTGAAAACTATGCAGAATAATATCATTTAATTAGGAGGATTACATTTCAATTAGCTTTTTGAACTCGCAAAATGTTTTTAAAAGAAGACAATTTACGAAGATTTAAAAAATGAACGAAACTTTAAATGCACAAATCCATTTGACGTAAATGATTAAGAATTGGAGGAGAAAAGAATCTATAACATTTAAGTAAAACTCAAGGAAATAAGGAATGTAAGGAGAAAATTATAAGTTCTACACTTTTTAGTATAAATATTTGCAAATTAAAATTGTCTATCAGTATATAAAGAAAGGAATATATGGTGCCGATCATGGAAATCGTCTAAAATAAAAATTATAGAGAAAATAAAAGAGAACATGTCCAAAGTTAGCTAAATATAATAATAATCACAGAGAAATTTAAATTCAGAATGTAAGACAACAGAATCCAAAAGGTAAGAGCGGAAGACTTTCTCTTTGCTGTTATGAGAACTAGGAAGAAAAATACACTCTCTGAGAAAGTATCGATTATCGTTATCATAGGAAATTGATGAACCCTTTCATTCTTAGTTCTACTTGTAAGTTGTTTTCAAGCTAAACAAGGAAGATAGACTGAGTTAAATACAAAGGGATGTAGCCAAAATCTAGCGTGTATTAAGTTTATAAAAGGAATTCTGGAAGAGTAAATTGGTCAGCAGATATCACTTATCTTGATAAATAATCTAAAAATTCCATATAAAATAAAACAGAGATAGTTTAGAATATTATGTGAATGATTAATGGTTTTGGACTTAAAACAGTTATAAGATTAAATTTCTTTTGAAAGGTGAAAGGATAGACTCAGATTTTGTGTTTCGTAGGTCAATATTGGGATTTTCTTGGGCAAAATTCTAGGTATAAAGTCTCTCTGCAATCTACATTGACAAA
Organism: Armadillidium nasatum; assembly: GCA_009176605.1. Classification (NCBI taxonomy): domain Eukaryota; kingdom Metazoa; phylum Arthropoda; class Malacostraca; order Isopoda; family Armadillidiidae; genus Armadillidium; species Armadillidium nasatum. The sequence continues at coordinate 3,814 of SEYY01013010.1, forward strand.
TTATGGATAAATAACTAATTACATTTAAGAGTTGTAATATTTAAACAGTAGTTATAATCAAAAAACTATTAAAAAAGCAATTAAAACATCTTCAGGTTCTTAACAGTAATTCGATTTAACAAGTACTGTTTAACAAATTTTGATTTAATAAACTAGTTATAAATGAAAAATAATATTAGTAAATAAGCTTTCATCAAAAGTATAACAGATAAGAACTAATTCTTGATCATTCCTAGGAGGTAGAAATAGTAATCGGCCCAGTCCCCAACACATATGAAAGATTTCAAATTTCCGAGCCTACATTTCCTATATATGAAACATATCATACTGTCTTGTATCCTCGTCCTGTACTGCAACCTAATTTAGCAGGCTTCGTTAAGCCATTCACACTAAAGGTATGTAATTGAACTTATGCATTTTATATTATATATATATATATATATATATATATATATATATATATATATATATATATATATATATATATATATATATATATATATATATATATATATATATATATATATATATATATATATAGGAACAGACCGGGACTGGAATTTTGCCGGGGCCGTGGCCGGGCCGGGTCACCCAAATTTAGCCGGGGCCGGGGCCGGGGTTGCCTAAAATTTGTAAAGAGGTCAAAAGCACTGAAATTTTAGGTTGAAACAATTATATATAAATTTAATTGAGGTTTATTTAATTATAAGAAAGGCGTAGAATAGCCAACATTCACTTAAATTAATGATTATATGCATTTTCTCCGGAAAAATGTAAGAAAATTACAGATTTTGTTTAATAAAAAGTACAAAAATAAAACAAAAAAATTTTTTTTTTTATTCATAATAGTGATTCAACAGCTTTACCTATAAGCCCACAAAGTAAAGTTTGAAAAAATGTAAGATATTAAATTATCAATATAACCTATATTTATACATATCATTGTTATATTATTGCTATATATCAAACTTGAATCATTTAGCTACATTATTTAAAAATTATTTTGTTTATACTTTCAATCAATATGGTTAAAATATCAGCTTCAGCAGTATGGAAGTACTTTACAATGTTTCAGGATAGGCTCGAAATAGCTAAATGTAACATTTGCAGTCAGAAAATTAGAAGAGGACCTCCGGGTGCTACAAGTAAAAAATTTTCAACCAAATCTTTATGGGGCATCTAAAATGAAAACACAAAAATGAACATTCACTAGCAACAAAAAGGAGCAGTCAAAAGAAACAGAAAAAGAGAAAATTTTAAAAAAGCAAGAAAAAATATCTTAATTTTCTTATATTTTGTTTTAAATTTTTTTTATTATTTGACTGATTGAGCTGAAATTTTCAGGGAATATGCATTTTTTCCCAAAGTTCTGAGTTGATTTCGAGCATTTTTCTGAGTCTATAACGGTTTGAAAGTTATTTGGACACAACGTTGGAAAAAATGAATAACGGGGTCAAACCACTGGTCCACATGAGCTGAAAATTTAATGAATAATAATAATAATAATTTCTTGCATTGGTGAGAACAGATTTTTGATATCACATCTAGAAAAAAAGATATAAGCACTTGAAATTTTTTTTTTTTTAAAAAATCGTACCCTTCCGCAGAAAAAAAAATTACTTAAAAAACACGCTACCAAATTAATTTTTTTAATTTTGGATATTGTTTAGAGGAGGGACAGGGCTACAATTTTTATTTAGTGCATTATTAAATGCTTTTTGTTTGAAGCTAGATATAGCCTCTCAAACTTTGGAAATATTTGAAATTTGGTCAAAAATGGACCTTTTTTGAGAGGCTATATCTCGAAACCAACGAATCGCATCGAATAAAGTATAGAGAAGAATTTGTAGCCCATCCCTCCTCTATGTACCCTCCTAATATAAGGAATGTTATAGTTATAGTTTTGTTTTAAGTTTTATTGACCGAAAAGGTGGATTTTTTTTTCAATTTTTTTTTCTGTAGTTGTTCAGTTTTGGGCTTATAACATTTTTTCTATAACTCTGGGAACAAATGTCTGTTACATGTTTTCGTTGCCAATAGAATTATGAATACACATCCAAATTTCAAGTTATTCCGAAAAGTGGTTTGGCCCCGCCATTCATTTGAAAAAGGTCAAATTTCCCCTCAAAAAAAAAAAAAAAAAAATAACTTTTTAGCAGTTATAGACTCAGAAAAAAGCTAGAAATTGACTTTTTTTCACCAGGAAAAAAGCTATTTACACTGAAAATTTCAAGAGAATCGGCTGAAAATTAAAAAAAAAAAATTTGGATTGTCCCCTCAAGTATAATTTGCCATTTTAACCCCGGCAGGCAAACACCCCGGTTTTCCCTGATTTTTAGCCGGGGCCGGGGCCCGGTCGGTTCTATATATATATATATATATATATATATATATATATATATATATATATATATATATATATATATATATATATATATATATATATATATATATATATATATATATATATATATATATATATATATATATATATATATATATATATATATATATATATATATATATATATATATATATATATATATATATATATATTATATATATATATATATATATATATATATATATATATATATATATATATATATATATATATATATATATATATATATATATATATATATATATATAATATAATATAATATATAATAATATAATATAATAATAATAATAATAATATAATAATAATAATAATAATAATAATAATAATATAATAATAATAATAATAATAATAATAAAAAAAAGTAACAAAATGCTCAGACCAATCAAAAGAGAAGTATTTGGAAGGGTTCTTTTAGTGCTGATAATTGACAAATTTTCGAGCATTAAATTTCCCTTTGAATTATTTTCATTTTAATTTCAGAGTTGGGTGACCATTCTTGCGACCGCAATTTTCTTTATTTTCTTGTCTTGGTTCCTCAACAAGAATGTTTATTCATCAATGTAAGACCGTAATAATAATAATAATAATAATAATAAATAATAATAATAATAATAATAATAATAATAATAATAATAATAATAATAATAATAATAATAATAATAATAATAATAATAATAATAATAATAATAATAATAATAATAATAATAATAATAATAATAATAATATCATAGGAATAAAACGAGAATACTAATAAAAACAAATAAGAATTTTATATTATTATTATTATTATTATTATTATTATTATTATTATTATTATTATTATTATTATTATTATTATTATTATTAATATTATTTATTATTATTATTATTATTATTATTATTATTATTATTATTATTATTATTATTATTATTATTATTATTATTATTAATTACTATTATTATTATGTTTATTTTCATAATACTAGTAATAATTATCATAGGAATAAAAAATAAGAATAATAATAAAAAAAGAATTAGCAATTATTATTATTATTATTATTATTATTATTATTATTATTATTATTATTATTATTATTATTATTATTATTATTATTATTATTATTATTATTATTATTATTATTATTATTATTATCATTATTATTATTATTATTATTATTATTATTATTATTATTATTATTATATTATTATTCATATATTATTATTATTATTATTATGTTTATTTTCATTATTATTATCATTACCATTATTATTTCTATTATTATTATTATTATTATTATTATTATTATTATTATTATTATTATTATTATTATTATTATTATTATTATTTTTATTTATTATATTATTATTACTATTATTATTATTATTATTATTATCATTATTATTTTTATTAATATTATTATTATTTTTATCATTTCTATTATTAAATATCCAAGAAATGGTTACGTACTCATCATTCAAAAAAAAAAAGGACACAATCTTTCTAGAAAACTACAAGTCTGAGAATTGCAAGGAATATGTCAGTAAACTTATTCAAAACTTCAAAGACATGGGATGCTTCAAAGACATGAGATGCTACAAAAACATTTGATGCTGCAAAGGCATGGGAAGTTGCAAAGACATGGGATGCTTCAAAGACATAAGATGCTTCAAAGTCATAGGATTCTACAAAGACATTGGATGCTACAAAGATATGGGATGTTACAAAGACATAGGAAGTTACAAATGCATGGGATGCTTCAAAGACATGGGATGCTTCAAAGACAGGGGAAGTGAAAAAGACATGGGATAATTCAAAGACATAGGATGCTTCAAAGACTAGGATGCTACAAAGACATTGGATGCTACAAAGACATGGGATGCTGCAAAGACATAGGATGATGAAGCTACAAAGACATGGGATGCTTCAAAGACATAGGATGCTAAAAAGACATGGGATTCTGCAAAGACATGGGAAGCTACAAAGACATGGGAATGCTTCAAAGACATGGGATGCTACAAAGACATGGGATGAAATGGGACAAAGACATGGGATGCTAAAAAAATATGGGAAGCTAAAAAGACATGGAATGTTGCAAAGAAATGGGAAGCTACAAAAAGATGAGATGCTGCAGAGTCATAGGAAGCTACAAAGACATGGCATGCTTCAAAGACATGGGATGCTAAAAAGATATGGGAAGCTACAAAGACATGGGATGCTTCAAAGATATGAGATGCTTCAAAGACATGAGAATCTACAAAGACATGGGGTGCTGCAAAGATATATGATGCTACAAAAACATGGGATATGCTGCAAAGACATTGGGATGCTAAAAGGATTGGATGCAAAGACATGGGATGCAAAGACATTCAAAGACATTTGATGGCAAGACATGGGAAGCTAAAAACATGACATGGGATGCTGACAAAGACATGGGAAGCTAAAAACATGGGATGCTTCAAAGACATAAGAAGCTACATAGACGTGAGATGCTTCAAAGACATGGGATGCTACAATGAAATCGGATGCTGCAAAGACATGGGAAGCTACAAAGACAGGGATGCTGCAAAGACATGGGATGCTACAAAGGACATGGGATGCTTCAAAGACATAAGATGCTTCAAAGACATTGGGATTCTACAAAGACATTGGATGCTACAAAGACATGGGATGCTGCAAAGACATGGGAAGCCACAAAGACATGAGATGCTTTAAAGAAATGGGATACTGCAAAGACATGGGATGCTGCAAAGACATGGAAAGCTACAAAGACATGGGATGCTTCAAAACATGGGAAGCTAAAAAAACATGCATACTTCAAATACATGGGAAGCTACAAAGATATGTGATGCTGCAAACACATGGGAATCTATAAGGCATGGGAAGTTGATAAGACATGGGATGCTGCAATGAGACATCGGATGCTAAAAAGCAAATGGGTGCTTCAAAGACTAAAAAGACATGGGATGCTTTCAAAGACATAGGATTCTTAAAAGACAACATGCTTCAATTCATATTATGCTACAAAGACATTGGATGCTACAAAGATATGGGATGCTTAAAGGACATGGGAAGCTACAAGGACATGGGAATTCTGCAAAGACCTTTGAAGCTACAAAGACATTGATGCTACAAAGACATAGGATGCTTCAAAGACATGGGATGCTTCAAAGACATAAGATGCTTCAAAGATGGATGTCTACAAAGACATTGGATGCTACAAAGACATGGGATGCTTCAAAGACATGGGAAGCTACAAAGACATGGGATTCTTCAAAGACATTTGATGCTACAAAGACATATGATGCTACAAAGACATAGGATGCTTCAAAGACATGGGATGCTTCAAAGACATTGTGTCATGTCTACAAAGACATTGGATGCTACAAAGATATGGGATGCTTAAAAGACATGGGAAGCTACAAAGGACATGGGATTCTTCAAAGACATTTGATGCTACAAAGACATATGGATGCTACAAAGACATGGATGCTTCAAAGACATGGGATGCTACAAAGATATGGGATGCTGCAAAGACATGGGAAGCTAAAAAGACATGGGATGCTTCAAAGACATTGGAAGCTGAAAGACATATTATGCTTCAGAGACATAGGATGCTGGAAAGATATGGGAAGCTACAAAGACATGAAATGCTGCAAATACATGGGATGCTTCAAATTGGGATGCATTTGAAGCTTCAATGACATGGGATTTTGCAAAAACATGGGATGCTGCAAAGACATTGGAAGCTACAAAGACAAACGATGCTTCAGAGACATAGGAACTTGCAAAGACATGGGAAGCTATAAAGACTTGGGATGCTTCAAAGACTTGGGATGCTTCAAAGACTTGGGATGCTTCAAAGACATGGGATGCTACAAAGACATTAGATGCTAAAAAGACTTGGGATGCTGCAAAAATACTTGAAACTAGAAAGACATGGGATGCTTCAAAGTCATTCGAAGCTACAAAAACTTGGGATACTGCAAAGACTTGGGAAGCTTCAAAGATATCGGATGCTGCAAAGACATGGGAACTACAAAGACATGGGATGCTGACAAAGACATGGGAAGCTACAAAGACAAAGACATGAGATGCTTCAAAGATATTGAAGCTACAAGGATATGGGAGGCTTCAATCACATGGGATGCTAGAAAGATATGGGATCTTGTAAAGACATGAGAAGCTACAAATACATGGGATGCTACAAAGACATTGGATAATGGAAAGGAATAGGAATCTACAAAGACATGGAATCTACTAAGACTTGGGATGCTGCAAAGACATGTGAAGTTACAAAGACATTTGTTGCTTGAAAGACATGGGATGCTGCAAAGACATGGGATGCTACAAAGACATATGTAATGCTGGGATGCTTCAAAAACATGGGATGCTACAAAGACATGGGAAGCTTCAAAATTATGGGATGCTTCTTCAAATACATGGGAAGCTAAAAAAACATGCATACTTCAAATACATGGGAAGCTACAAAGATATGGGATGCTGCAAACACATGGGAATCTATAAGGCATGGGAAGTTGATAAGACATGGGATGTTGCAAAGACATATGAAGCTACAAAGACATGGGATTCTACAAAGACATGATGTTGCAAAGACATGGATGCTGCAAAGACATGGGATGCTGCAAAGACATGGGAAGCTACAAAGACATGAGATGCTTTAAAGAAATGGGATACTACAAAGACATGGGATGCTGCAAAGACATGGAAAGCTACAAAGACATGGGATGCTTGCAAAGACATGGGAAGCTACAAAGACATGGAATGATGCTTCAAAGACATGGGAAGCTACAAAGACATGGGATGCTGCAAAGACATTGGAAGCTACAAAGACATGGGATGCTACAAAGACATGGGAATGCTACAAAGACATGAGGATGCAACAAAGACATGTTAAGCTACAAAGACATCGGATGCTTCAAAAACATGGTATGCTTCAAAGACATGGATGAAAACATGACATGGGACTAAAGACATGGGATGCTACATGGGATGCTCAAAGACATGGAAAAGCTACAAAGACATGGGATGCTTCAAAGACATGGGATGCTACAAAGACATGGAATGCTGCAAAGACATAGGAAGCTTAAAAAAACATGGGATACTTCAAAGACATTCGAAACTACAAAGACATGGGATGCTGCAAATACATGGGAAGCTAAAAAGACATGGGATGCTTTAACTACATGGGATGCTACAAAGATCTGGGATGATTCAAAGACAAGGGGTGCCACAAAGACGTGTGATTCAACATGTCTGTAAAAGTATACATTTGGATTTTCATTTACACTTTCCTGAAAACCTCGGCAGCATGTTTAACGAAAATTTTCAACGTTTCCATCAATATGCTTCAGAAATTGAAAGACGCTTCCAAGGAAATGGAATACAATTTTATTATCTGACTATTTCAGCTCTCTAAATATCAATGTTCTTCAAACCAAATACAGCCGAAAATCTATTTCTCATATATATTATGCTTGTAAATAATGTTTCACTTGCTATACCCTATTGTAGTAGTATTAGTTTCTTTATATTTTGTTTTATTTAACTACACGTTTACTCAAGTAATATGAATAATGGAAATTTTTATGAACATATTTTTTTATTATCATAAAGTCCACTGCGAATTATGAATTGGCTAAAAATTCTAAAGATGAAATACCGTATTATTTTGTGGTTATACATTTTAGGAGTAGCAACTGAGAATATTATTAATTAATAGATGAATCAGTAATCAAAGTTGTCAGGATGTAGAAGTATTGATTAATAAAAAAAACAATGTTCCTCAAACAAAATACAGCTAATGAACTCGTGTTTTATTGCTCGAAATTTTGAAAATAAATCTAAGAATATAATAAATCCTCTTTACAAAACTTTAACTAGACCTCATCAGAAATATGCTTTACAATTTTGATGTTCATACTTCCAAAAGAAGAATTTAAAACTTGAAAGTACTCAAAAAATTGCAATCAACTAAACACGTTAGGAGTTTCATTAGCATTAGCAATATGTTTTTTTCTAAGAAAATGAAAACAATTGATAACTCCAAAATTGCCAAGAACAGGAAAGGTCTGACTTCTGCTTATTGAAGAAGAGTATAGTTTAATTAATTAATGCAAACATATTTCCAGGATATTACAGAAGAATTGATTTTTTAAGTCATTATTTTCAGCCATGTTTTAACTGCTGAAACATATATAAGAAAGGTCAAAAGCTAGTACCTTCAAAGTTTTTGCCCTGTTATTTGCTCTTTAGAGTTGGGTAAATGTCTGTTCTGCTTTTTATTTCAAACTGGCAATGTTAGATGGTGTCATTGCACTTCGAGGAGTAGGTGAAAATGAAAAACTGTAGAAAGAGGGATTCGTAAACAAATGAAAATGAGAAACACATAGTTTTATAATTTGAATTGAATGACCAGGTTCCAAATGTGAAATGGAACTCAAAGATACAAAATTAGGATGATGCAGAAAGGGAAAAATAAAGAACAAAATACTCGAATAAGAAAAGTCTTAGCTTTATGTAAAACTATACCAAACAATTTCAGAATATTCTGCACCATAATAAAAAATTCACCGACACTTTTAAAGGTTTAAGAATGCAACGTGAAAAGGAAGGAAAATATCTCGACTCACCGTTTCTTAAGAAAGCCACCTTGCTAACGTTATTAAATAAAAATTAATTAAATAAAAATGAGAAGAATTCGAATTTTCAGGACAGGTAAATATTATTCTAACAAATAGATGTTGAACAAAAGAGTGAAAGCTTGAGATTGAAAAAGTTTCCTATTTTAGTGCATAACTTGAGTGTGCTTTTTATTCCAAGGGAAAATAATTGCAAAACATAGTAAGAAAGTACAAAACCCTATGCTAAGGTATAAGTTCAACGAACATAAGTTTTGGGTGTGCTGCTAATATACAGTTGTACCACTTAAAATGAACAAAAAAGTAATATTATTATGTGTGAAAGGTGGAGGGCTTCTAACATCTGGAGGAAAAGTAATACTTAATATTTGTCAAAGTCTATAAACACTCTTAGAATAAAAAGTAATGTGTACATATTATTTAAGTAGAGAGCTTCAAAGGAACATAATATTCGCTTTTACTTTTTAATTTTAATACCCAGTAAAGAATTTTATAAAATGAATATCGTGACTGGCTATTGCCATTTTGCTTTTAACTTTCAAGTAGCTCATTTTAACCACGAAAAAAAAGGAATTATAAAATTTTTATTTTTTAACATTATATACCGAAAAAGTAACATTATATTTTTAATTTTGGAAAGTCAAAATATTTCTTTAAAAAAATAAAAAATTTCTGATCAAATCCAATTTTGTTTCAGTCACTAGCCTGGGTCATTGACGTATGTGAATTAAAGACTTTGGGAAATAGGTTTTTATTATGTTTTATGTTTTTTTTTGTCATTATTGCTACAAAATAGCAAAACATAATCATTTCATAAGATTTCACCAGATAGCATGGTTTAGTTAAGTTAAACATTAGAAAACACTAAAATGTTGGCTAAAAGACTGGGTTACGATAATGCATAAAATAATAAAGACAAATGCTGATAGCACCTACGTATGGTGAAGAAAAATTCTATACACTATAAAAAAAACTTTTACATAATCATATTGGTATGAGGAACTGATTAGAATACTAACCATTGAACAAGAGTAATATATCGTTATTCGATTTTGTTATTCGATTATTACCAACGATATGAACGATTCTTTTAGTTGTATTTTCTTTCTCTCTGGTATGTATTATGTAGACTATAAGTTTTTTCTCCCAGAAATTTAATACTAATAAATAATAATAAAAAATTAATAATAATAATAATAATAATAATAAAATATAATAATAATAATATAATAATAATAATAATAATAATAATAATAATAATAATAATAATAATAATTATTAATTATAATAATTATAATAATAATAATAATAATAATAATAATAATAATAATAATAATATAATAATAATAATAATATAATAATAATAAATAATAATAATAATAATAATAATAATAATAATAATAATAATAATAATAATAATAATAATAATAATAATAATAATAATAATAATAATAATAATAAATAAATAAATAAAAATTTTCAGGAAAGATTTTGTACATGGTTTCAGAAGTTTCTTGCCTTATGACTTTTGGATAAACGCCCTCTATGGCCAAGGTAAGCAACAAGAACGGAAGCTCTCACGTGTAACGGTGAAGTGCCCTAGAATAAGAGAGAGAGAGAGAGAGAGAGAGAGAGAGAGAGAGAGAGAGAGAGAGAGAGAGAGAGAGAGAGAGAGAGAGAGAGAGAGAGAGAATAAAAGATAGATAGATAGATAGATAGAAGATAGATAGATAGATAGATAGATAGATAGAGATAGAGAGAGAGAGAGAGAGAGAGAGAGAGAGAGAGAGAGAGAGAGAGAGAGAGAGAGAGAAAACAATCCAACATTATTATTAAATCCTATAGAAAAAAGTAAAGAGATAGATAGATAGATAGATAGATAGATAGATAGATAGATAGAGAGAGAGAGAGAGAGAGAGAGAGAGAGAGAGAGAGAGAGAAAAAGAGAAAAAAAAAATAAAAAAAAAAAATTTAAAGAGATAGATAGATAGATAGATAGATAGATAGATAGATAGATAGATAGATAGATAGATAGAGAGAGAGAGAGAGAGAGAGAGAGAGAGAGAGAGAGAGAGAGAGAGAGAGAGAGATAACAAAGCAGCTTGAAATGGCAAATCAAAGATTTACGGTAGATATCGATTAAATTCTGGTACCAATATAAAAATAAAATCATATAAAAATTAAAAATCATAAAAATAATAATAATAATAATAATAATAATAATAATAATAATAATAATAATA